>JBAMJV010005667.1:0-35206 GCA_037951105.1 Echinarachnius parma | reverse complement strand
ATGAAAATATAGGGGGTTGGTCCCATTTGGTCCCACCCTTGACACCGTACCTACTGGCTTAACCAAACTTTGGCGGAAATGAATACTTCATGAACGTGCTTATGTTGGCATTCGGTGCTCATGTTTGAACAAGGGAGTAGCGGGATGTAATCAGGTTGATTGAACGCAATTCCGAAGCACATGATTTGACATTGAGTTGGTGGCGCAACCTAGATTGACCCATAAAAGGGAGAAGGTGCAAGGATTCCGGGAAGGGGGGGGGGGGGGCGGAGGGGGGGGGGGGGGGGGTAACGAGAAACCAACATTAAAAGTTGTTTTGGTCTAGTGGTCTGTTCTTCTAGAGGTTCAACCCAGGTTTGGAACCTAGGCTGCGTCCCTCGGATGGTGACGATAAATGACAGTCCCAAATTAAAATCATCATGACTGATTGAACGTGTTTGTACAAACTGAATAACAAACCAACAAATTGGAATTGTTCAACTTATTTCCACTCCAATAGAGGTGCAACATTTCCACAAGATGAGGTACTACGCCACTCTTTGAATTCGAGCAAGTCATGACGCCTTCAAATACAAATTCCATATGAAAATGCACCGTGACAGGTTCAATGAACGTAGAGATTGGAACAATTTAGAAAATATACCTGGATACCGATTAATATATAGGTAGGACATGAATTGAAATCTTCAAAACAATGTTCGTTAACCGAACCTGACACGATATACGTGAAGACAGGTGCTTGGAGAAAAGGCGCAGAAATCTGCTATAGTAGGTGGACGTTGACATCGCATGGTTTAACTCACGAACTATCGTCCCATGCAGGTATGCATACTTGTGACACGTTTAATGACGGTATTATTAGAACAATTTGGAAAATATTGTTGGAGAACGATTAGTATTGAATTGAAATCTTCAAAAAATGTTCCTTAACCGAATCCGACACCTCCCATGAAGCACAGGACAGACGTGACAGGTGCTTTGGGTATAGGCGCAAAACTCTGCTTATAGGTGGACGTAACTCACTAACCATGCAGGTATAATGACCGTATGATTGGAACAATTTAGAGAATACTGGTGATAACCGATTACTAGTAGTAGGTAGGACATGAATTGAATTCTTCAACAAAATACTTTAACCAAATCTGACATGTTCCATGAACCAAAAGACAGACGTGACAGGTGTTTGGGGAAAAGGTGCAGGAATCTGCTAGCTGGACGTTGACATCCCAGGGTTAAAACTAACTCACTACTGGCACAGGTTAAATTCATTTTGTTATCACGCAACTTAATGTGCCGTGAGTTTGAGATGGTTAAGTTGGCTTTGAATGAACCTTGTATAACGACGTTTTCCAGGTTAAAGCAATAAGGTTATCAAGCTCACAAAATGTGTCTTTGATTTGGAATTTACAGCGTTAGGCTGAGTTAAGGTAACATTAAATGAACCATCACTTTACCTTCACCGGACAAGCACTGTGTGTAGCTACTATAAAATATGAATTTACTCGTAGGAATGCAGCTTATTTTGTAAAATAAGAGAATATATATCAACATATGGTGCAAATATGTTAGTAATATATAATATAGAATATAGAGTTATAAAATATGACACTGTCAGTAGATGACTAGATATGCTGTACTAATTTGTCTAAATTTGGCTATTGTGTTCCCTTCAGAGGAAATACCCGCCTATTTTCTTCTTTAATTTGATTACAACTGATAGTCACGGGATATTTCTGAGTCAAAAGAATCTGCATCAATTGCTCAAACAAGTCCGTGGTATCTGGGACCCTCTCTTGTTTAGTTGTTATCCCCAACATATCACAAGCTGAAGGTCTGACCTACTATCTGTTATGACGTTTTTCGAAGGATTCCCTGCTAAAAATTGTTTCACACCCTGCACGTCTCCGGATCGCCCGAAGGAACAATCGAAGGAGGGGAAGGGCAGGGGGATGTAAGAAACCCGCGGGTGCGGAACGATGCCAAATTAACCGTTTCACTACCATGGCCAAGCTGTCTGTCAATAAAGCGTTGGCATTTTAATAACGCGGGACTTAGATGACTTCATTCTAAACTGATTCGTGTTCAAGGAAATCTGGGATTAATATCCTGTCAGATCGAACACGAATGAGGCAAACAAATATTTATTGAAGATTACTAAGAAGGCCTGGGCCTCTAATAACATGGGGGAACATTGTAAGAAAGGTTATGGGAACAGAAAAGAGTTCCAGATACACGCAGGTAGAAAAACGTTGCCAATGTACCTGGAATCCGGTCTCTGTTCGTTTTTTTTTTTTTATCCAGGATTTATATTTTGTAAGACCAAACACAAATGTATCAATCTGTTTCATATGTCACCGAAAACAGGTTAAGATCTAGGGTAGGTAAAAGGGGTCTCGCCAGAACCGCGGGTGCGGATCCTCTGACAATTTTAACAGAAGTCCGGTCCGTGTTGAATTGTATGCCAGGAGTTATCTTGCAGGACCGAACACGAATGAGATGCATGTGTCCACGTGTCCTAATTGGAGGTCATCGATCAGCGGACGAGAATCGGAAGAAAACATATAGGAAAGGGGCCCTTGAAGCCTTGGGGCATAGAAACTCCGCCCTCGTTTGATGAATATCAAGTCCAAGAATAAAATATTCCCGGATCGAGTACGAATGTCTTTATTAAATAAATATTTCGAACTGGAGGTCACCTGCAATAGGTTAATATCTAAAGAAGAGATTGGTGAAGGGTCTTGAAAGCACCTCAGGCGATGAATTTGGACAGGGATCCGCTGCGTTTTCAATTTAAGCTAAGATCTATCATGATAATGCAGGGCCGAACACGTATGAGTGCATGTGTCCATATGTGCTTATTGGAGGTCATCGATCACTGGACGAGGATCGGAAGAAATAGGAAAGGGACCATGGAAACGTTCGGGCATAGAAACCTAGTCCTCGTTTGATCAATATCAAGTCCAAGAATAAATCTTGTCGGATAGAGTACAATTGACTCCATATTTAAATTGGGGGTCACCTTAAATAGGTTAATATTTGAAGAAGAGACAATTGGTCAATAAAGGGATCTCGAAAACACCGCAGGCGATGTCATCGATCATCGGACGAGAATCAAAAGGGAAACAGGGAAAGGGGCCCGGGAAGCCTTCGGGCATGGAAATAGGTTAATATCTAAAAAAAAAAGTGTTTGGTGACGGGTCTTGAAAGCACCTAAGGCCCGGACGTTTTGACAGGATTCCGCTGCGACTTCAATTTAATCTAAGATTGATATTATCATGCAGGGCCGAACACGTATGAGTGCATGTGTCCACATGTGCTAATTGGAGGTCATCGTTCACCGGACAAGAATCGGAAGAAAATTGGAAAGGGTCAATGGAACCCTACAGGCACAGAAACAACGCCCTCGTTTGATAATTACCAAGTACAAGAATACATCTTGAAGACCCTTCAACGAATATGTCCATATTTGAACTGTATTGAGGTCACCTAAAATAGGTTAACATTTAAAGAAGAGATGGGTTAACCAAAGAGGTCTCGAAAGCACCACAGGCGCGGAACTTTTAACAGGAATCTGGCCAGTGTTCAATTTTCAGCCAACATCTATATATCATGCCGGATCGGACACGAACGAGGTGCATGTGTCCACACTTGTGGTGGGTGCATGTGTCCACACGTGTGGGTGCATGGTGAGCATCGATACCCGCACAAGAATCAGAGGACAATGCAATTAAAGGGGTCATTGAGGCATCCAAACAAAGAGCTTCATCAATTAAACACAGAAATCCGGTCCGTGTTCATTGCATTTTAATTTAGGAATTGTGCCGGATCGAAGACGAATTAGGTGCACGTGTTTACCTGTGTCAGTTGGATGTCATCGATTTCCGAATAGGACATGTAGGAGGACAAATGCAAACGGGTCACGGAAGCCCGCAATTTGCAATTTTTATTTATGATAATTATGCAGGATCTGACACGAATGAGGTGCATGTGTCCCCGTGTGTCAAGTGGGTGTCTTCAATCGTGCACTGGACTATAATCGAGGAAGATAGGGATGAGAACCTGAACTAGCCGTGTCAAAATCCTGTTAATGTTCAAGGAAATCCTCGATTTGTCATAATAGGCCGACAGAACACGAATGTGGTGCATGTGTTAATCGGGGTCATCGCTCACCAATGTGAGTTGGAGACGATACGGAAAAGGTCTTTATAGGGCTGAACAAATGATGTTCAAAGCGATCCTTGATACATCATGCCGGATCGAACAGGAATGATGTGCATGCATCCACATTGTGTTAATACAAACATAATGATCGTATATATGTAAGAAATATTTAGGGGAGGGGTCGTAAGTTTAGGCGAAAGGTATTGAAAGCATAAACGAGACCATGTTCGTGCTCAAAAAGATCCTGGATACAGCATGCCCGATTGAACACGAATGAGCTGCATGTGACCTCATGTGTAAAAAAAAAATAATCATGGATCACGCCGGAAGTGAATTGAAGGATATAGGTGTGCTATCCTGAAACTCTTCGGGCGAAGGGTGTTGTCAACCTTACAGAAACCCTATTTATGTTTGAACATATCCATGCAGGGTTAGCACCAACCATAACCCCAACACTTATCATGTTTGAAAATATTAATAATATAACATTAATATATAATTATCATACAGAATCGCACACGAATTGGGTGGAAATTATCACATATAAACAGTGATTTACCTTTAATCGGCTAGGAGTTAGGGTGGGCAATAATCTGATAATTGTCAGTAGGCCTACATCATGTATACAGAGTCTTGGAAATGAAAAAAAAAGATCTACAAGATGGGTGTTCAAAGAACCTGTTCAAGGGATCTACCGAAACGCACGAGTCGCGTCGATCACCATCATGTGAGTCCAAGTGCTAATTGTAGGTCCCCAAAGGGACCGTCGGGGGGCGTGGCAGGAATGAAAGATGATACCCCCCTTTCTACCGAAACGGCTCTAGGGCTCTGGTAATCGGATATTTTTGGATTGACCATGATTACCGAATGGCTCCTCTATACTTGGACTTGAAAGCAGCGCACAGGTGGTGTGAGATGTAAAGTGATAGATGGGATCTTAATATTCTTTATTCAGAACCGAGCATGCCGAAATGGTCTATATACATGGTGGCAAGGGATCCCAACATGTTGCTAGTTCTTATTCCGACACATTCTACGCGTTTGATAACAGTTTACTGGTAAATATTTTTTTAAACCGCCCCTCGTGTTGCTGTGGTTGGCCACCTCTTCACCAACATTGACCAATCATGCCAATGATTACGGGCCATAATGACATTAATGTCCGTATTTCTACAAAATGGCTTGTATTTTATGGCGCGAATGAAACATCAAATATAAACTATAATGATTAATCTATACATATTTGTATTCGACGACTTTTATAGCAATGTTATTATTTCGTTAACCTATTCGAAATCTATCTAAACTGTATGTGCTGTTTCAACACATGCATGACACATTATACACCTGTCTATTCTTGGAAATAACTTCAGTTGATGAAAGATGTTTGAGAACTGATTTGACAAGATCCCCCAATCACGGAGTAAAATTATGTCAAAGTAGGGACACAGGTGACCCTTCCTGATAAAAGTTGATCGGATACTCTGAAGTGATAATTCATCCATCGATATCAAGGTTGCAGTCTTTGCCAACAAATTCTTGGCTCGGTTTTAATGAAAGCATCAATGTTTCACTAAGATTAGTACCCGGTCGAAATGCTATTTATTACGGTCAAATTGAGCTAATTTCGTACATTTTTCGTACGATCATCGTCTGACCATTTTGGCTCGCGACATGGGTCAGTGTGAAATAAAACATATGCATCTGTGCTGGGTTTGATGTAATCACGTAACAAATATTATTACGTCCAAAATATGAACATATGACTCTCCAAAACTGACCTCATATCAGAGCGATCAGCAAGTGTATTATGACGTAAGAGAAGCTCGTTAATAGGACCATTCCGGGTGCCTGGAATGGATTCGGTCAAAGTTATGACTAGCAACAATAGAGAGCCAAGCAGTCAAGGGTATCATATAAATGATCGGATGATATTTCTTCTGTTCATATTTTATATCTTAATACAGTTTTAAACTTTGCTCAATCCCATAACTGTCCGAAGCAATGTCCGAGAGGATATCAATGGACGGTTGATTGAGCGCAAGTTGATAGGTGGTTAGACCGTAACTGTATCATTGTTCCACTTCCGTGTCGACTACCCTGGGTGTTGTTAACCACTTCCGGTAGGTCATGTGCAGAGAGCTCCCAGTGGGTAACAAGTTTATTTTTATGTTTCTTTTATATCGATCTTTTCTGACCACATACTTGCTACCCTGGATGTGATTTGACCCACTGGGGTGGTTAACCGTTATAAGTCCTTTAATACAAAAGCTCTTTAAAGGTAGTTCAGATTCGTCAAATGAGATGCGCGGCGCCATCTTGCATACGCGTTGCGCACGGTGCGTAATGCACGTTAGCTCAGTGTCATGCGGTGCGCGCAAACTAGCCCAGTTCAAAATGGCGACCCGCTATGTAGCATCCCCACGCTTGATGCCCTTTAACTAGCCTTAGGGGGTAACGTAAGAAATGCCTATTCCCTTCAACCATGTTAACACCGAAGTGCCCCCAAGGAGCTCGAAATAGATTCGGAATAATTAAATTAACGTCCCTTGATCGTGGACAATAGAATACACGTATGACGTCAACGGTATAAGGAAATGAATTTGAATGTAATGAAATAAAATATCGGGGTAGAGAAAATTAATGAATGTGTGACCAACTCCGCAAGCGATGTTTGCAAAAGCTGAAATCCTCTCTGTAACCTCAAGGAAATTAATGTT
Organism: Echinarachnius parma; assembly: GCA_037951105.1. Lineage (NCBI taxonomy): Eukaryota > Metazoa > Echinodermata > Echinoidea > Clypeasteroida > Echinarachniidae > Echinarachnius > Echinarachnius parma. Next base: position 28,325 of record JBAMJV010005667.1, on the reverse strand, counting down.
GATTAATCATGAACGAAATTTACCAACCGAATACAGTTATAAATGGGGGGGGGGGGGGGGGGGGGGGGGAGATTGATTGGTAAAATCTCACCCTATAGGGTTACACTGAACTGGATTAACCTATACAAGGCGTATGAAATAGAGGCAGCTTATGTACAGTTTTGAAAACATTTATTTAAGGGCAAGACGAACACCGTAGCAAACCAAAACAAAAATAGCGAATTTTCTAACTGAATGTGCTCATTTGAGGCGAAAAGAGTGCGTTTCAGGCAAAATCAGCCAATGTTTTGTTAACAGCCGCAAGGATAATATTTGGGCAAGCGCTCTAAGCCCCCATGTCAATAGAATACTTCCACACACCTATGGATTAACCCGTTGCCTCACCGTCATGTCTACGACTCTGACGGTTAAGACCGGCACATCCGGTTCCCGTCAGTTATAGCGGTTCCCGTCAGTAAAGCAAGACCATCTAGTTCCAGAAGTAATAACACGTTCTCACAATTTGGCCCCAATTTGGACATCGTCTTTAGCCTTGCGTCGCAGGACTTGACAACCTGACCGGAAGCAGGAGCTACAACAGACATGGTGTGAACTGAAGTCCCGCAAGGTTTCTATCAAGCGCAGTTGTCATAACCTCTTTGTCTCTCAATCCGAGCAATTAGAAGAATGTCACTTGACATAACTTGAACCAATGTGACGCTTAATGAGGCTTAGTGAGACTTTATCTAAATCAGGGCGATTGAAGTTTTCGGATGTTTTCGTTGCTATGTGAAGCTGTTCGATGATGTAATGCTCTACATGATTAACCAGTTATACGAAAGGTCGGTCGGTTAAAAGTTAAACTCCCATAAGACATCGGACTATTCATTTGCATACGGGATATGGGTGTCACGTGTATAAGCTTTATGTGAAGACAGTTTCAAGAAGGTTATGGGTTAACGGGAGCCTTATGACAAAGTGACGTTTCAAAACGAAACCGTGTCAATCAGAGCGCCCCAGAAGCATCGTAAAACTTGATCAGGATTTAGGAGAATGTCCTCTCGTGCTGAAGTCCTACTTTCCGATGGATCAGAGAGGTGGTATTTATTTCCCTGGATGGATACACAAGTGAGACTCATTGTTAAGACATGGATTTATTCTCATTAGGATACGGCTTCTGACTGTCAACATTCTCTAAAGCCCTTGTTAGAACCCCAATCTCTAGTCGGCAGCAGTCACTTCAGGAGACTGCTCAAACTCAAACCCAAACCCAAACTAAACGTTTATCGCATGCATGACCCTCACACAGTCATAGAGTTTTTGTTTTGTTTATTATACTGGTGCAATAGGTGGTAACCCATTTAGGACCCTTCTTGAATACAACATGCACAAGGAACCCTTTTTATTGTTTCTTCGACTGCATGCATATATGATGATTACACACTATACAATAAGCTCCGAACCCCTGTCCTCCTGTAAGTGAAGGATGCGATTACCATTCCAGCGACACTCTGCCTGCTCGATCTCTTCCCACCTTCTATTATCCCAGTATCACGTATAATCATCTCGAATCAGATTTAAGTGCATATCCACCAGATAAGACTAAGCGAGGCTAATTCCCACCTGCAAGTTCCTGTAAAAACAAATTAGTCTGTCCTAATAAGTTATATCATTATTTATTTTTCTTGAGAAAAACCTTATACTAAAATGAAGTGTTTAACAAACAAAAAGCTGTAATCACATGGTTGCAAGGAATAAGACGAAATTTGGGTTTATGATCACATGTTGTATTTCGAAATACACTAAAATTGAAAACATCCTCGTATTAAAGGTTTGGGCATAACATGTTTATCTCACGAGGATTACTATGGCTTACAACCACAACGGTGTACCAAAAAGACATATCCATAACATCCTGAGAAAAATGATAGGTTAAGTGCCCGATAAATGATAACTGTTAAAACGACTGGGAAACTGGAAAATGATGTGAAGAGTGGTATAAGTAGATCAAAGTCAAATATTTTTCAAAGTCAAATTATATCAATGAATTAAAACACATCAGTTGCACATATCTCCATTGTAACTAATAGCCCTCTTGCCTAGGCCACACGTCTAGTAATGGACATAGTACAAGCTACATTATAGTCAGTAGGTTGCTAGTCCTAATGTAGATCCGCGTGTTCAATTTCAACGTTCCATTCTATAAATGCCGAGCACCTGGCTATAGAGGTCGTTAGTATGACTCGACATGAGGCTCGAACCAACAACACCCCGATCGTAAGACGGACACTACCACTGGGCCATATTTATTCACTGATTTCAAAGCTCATGAATGCGGTTTTGACCAAAGTTTAACCCAGTCTCCACGGACGCACATGGAAGTGCAAAATTGGTACTGAACAAGACAAAGATTAAAGGGGTAGTTTAGTTTTGGTAGAGAGGGCGCTGCACATCGCAATTTTGTTGTGAGGTAATGAAAAACTGAGTGTCGAATTTGAGAGAACATCCAATTTTAATGGCAGAATAAACTTTATTTGGTCAAAATCGACCCAGAAACGGCTGAAATATCAATAAATATATCTGATCTTATAATTATTTGGGGCCCAAATAATTAGATGATTTTTTGAAAAAATTAAAAAAATGCTTGCACTTTTTCAAAAATGTTCAAAAGCGTTTTTTAAATGGTTGTTGATGATCTCGCTATTTAATCATTATATCAACAAAACATCACATGCATAATTTTGGTTGAAAATGGTTGAATCCAATGCCTTTTTAAAAAGCGCCCTCTTGTGTTTTAATGGCTCTTTTTGAATGATAACAGGCGTTTTACTTGGTCGTTTGTAATTTTGTATACCTTTCGAGCATGGTGGAGTTATAACTATTAGTTTATAATGTTACTGTGCAGGTTTTGGCTACTAAAGTTCAGCCTTACCAAAACTAAACTACCCCTTTAAAGTGAGAAAACTTCAGAACACTAATTAAATCACTTTCCCGATTCTCGAAATTTGAAATTAAGATATGGCTATCGAGTTATCCTAATTAATATGATGACCACAAAATGTCATCTCACTGCGGGTTTTAAAGTTATTTCTTTCGCAGTTCATTATCATTGTCCCACCTCTTCCTAATTCCCAATTTACGTAACTACGACACCCGATTCCCAAAAGTCTACCTCAAGGATGGCCAGTATCTCATCACATCCCACGTATATAGCTCGTGCAACCTTCAAGTTCAGTATCTGTCAAAATGCCACGGTCTCCGCGAGTATGATTCTAGGAATAGCTCACTCACACACAGTCACACTTTTGCACCCAGTGGGTGAGAAACGGGCACAGAGCGATTGGAGCTCTCATCCTGTTTAATGAATAAGATAACTCAGTAGGCGACAGGGGTAATAGCGCATCCCTGTAGGAACCCCTACCCCATACTGTCCCCTGCTGTGGAAGGAAATGAATTGAAGAAAGACAGAACACCGTCACATTTATTTTGGCCCATCAACCCCCCTGGTGGGATATTTTACCCCCGCCCTCCCGCCCCATCCCTTTACCGTTTATGGTTGTATGTATACACCTATTTGGTCTACGTCTTGATGCCTGGAGCTTTCCCATGTTTCCTAACTCCAAACTTGACCCCTTATTGACCCCTAATATAACTTACTCTTATCATCATGATCAGAATATCAAACCCTTACCCCAATCTCAAACCCTAACCCTAATCCAAATCCTAGGCCTCTGAACTCTAATTAGCCAATATTGGAGAAGATGAATTTTGTCTAGACCAAGAGGCAAATATTACCCTCTTTACTTATTAATCCCTCATCAGGTTAAACCTCCCGTCGCCCCTCGGAGATGCATCAGACTGTCATCAATGATTTGCAGATAAAGAAGAGGGGTAGAATATAAGGAACATAATGTTGGTTAACCAAACCTCTTCATCATTCATTAAGACTAACAGGGTGTTGATGTTGCTATTTCCGTAGAGATGTCTCTACATTAAAGGGATATGCAAAAAGTGCTGAGTGGTTGATACAATGTATATTTTTGTTATATGATATGTCCAATTGGTGTTGCGTGAAAATTTCAAGTTAAATGGACGTTTTATGGCCGAGTAATGAGTAAAAATGCAAAGTGATATTAACTAACTCATTGCACTCACTTTGTACACGAATTTCGCGGTCCAGTGGATAATTTAACATCTCAACACTTCAATCGTAAATATTTTTTTAACGAAAGGGAAATTTGAAAAAAAAACCTAAACCTGTCCCATGCTTTTATTGTTAATACGAATACAACAAGGCATGAGGGAACCGCTAGAATTCCAATTGGATTTTGAGGATTTGGACAATGTTACCTAGTCCCCTTTAAACAACAGTCTCTGAAGACCCGTGTTGTTTCTCTAGGTAGGAGAGGGTTTCTTAGAAATACAATGATTTGGCTGTAAGTGTAACCAATTAAAGTAAACATTTTCCTTGATTAAAAATACTAATTGCCAAAGGCCATGTATCAGATAGACAATGTAATTGGTCTAAGAAAATGCATCTCAAGATAATTCCTGTATACCATAACCTCCTGGCACATGAAGTCGCCATATTGGCGCGCACGGTCAGTTTTGCAGAACAGTGAGTTAGCTATAAAGCGGGGCCTTCAATTGGAAAGTTTTGCCCCTGTCCCCCATGTGGGCATCACCCCCATAACACACAATTGTATTATTGGCACCCCTCATATACTGTCATACTAATCATGCACCCTCCCCGCCCTCTTGTGGACTGAGGCCTAGCTATGCAACGGTTAAAGTGGTTCGGATTCGTAAATCAGATGCGCGGCGCCATCTTGCGAACTTCCTGCGCACGGTGCGTATGGCATACTGCACCAGTGTTGTGCAGTGCGCACAAACTTGCCTAGTTCAACATGGCGACCCGCGGTGTAATATCCCAACGCTTGACCATCTTTAACCCCATTGATATAAGTGGTGTTTTTCAATGGTTAACCCTCGTTATTAAAGATAGCATAAATAATGCCCATGTTATTCATCTACAATGTGTAAAAATATTGGTCAATGCCTATGTGATTTAGTTCTGACTCTATGAAAAGTGCGATTATATGTATAGTATCACACAAAGGGTTACTGCAAAGGTTTACTGCAGCGAGGGTTAAACCATTGACCTATACTACTCTGCCTTAAAATACATCACAACAGAACTGACGAGTCAAGATTACCAGGATTATAATTATTCCATAATCTTATCCAGATACATGGCAGCTGCGCAACCCTCGTCAAACGTCGAGTCCACGTCAAAAACTAGACGACTACTCTCGCAATGTCGGGGTATAGCTTTAGATTGTAGACTTCATTTAACGCAGTTCGGATTCGTAAATAGCGTGGGACTTAAAGATGATAAAGAAGCGGCAATTTCAATCATTTCATTTTAGTCATATTTTAGTCGCAACCATCGTCAAACGCCGAGTAGTCATCAAACACCAGATGACTACTCTCGACCTGACGGAGTAGCTATAGATTGTAGACTTCACTTAAAGGTAGTTCAGATTCGTCAAATGAGATGCGCGGCGCCATCTTGCATACGCGTTGCGCACGGTGCGTAATGCACGTTAGCTCAGTGTCATGCGGTGCGCGCAAACTAACCCAGTTCAAAATGGCGACCCGCTATGTAGCATCCCCACGCTTGATGCCCTTTAAGTCATTGGCATTCCTCTCAATCTTCTTGAAATAATTGTTTCCAACTAGTGACATCTTTCACTATGTTGCGTGGGACATAAAGAAGATAAAATGATGAATATTGAAGATATGAAGATAATTTAATTCAGTCATGTTAGATTTATTCGACTGCGCGTCCATCAAACACATTATTATTTATTAACGACCGCTTTTGAAATGACAGTGCAATTACGTTTAGACAGTAGATTTCATTTAACATCTCCTCTCAGAAGTAATCAAGAACAAAACTATAAGGTGCTTTAAAACGTTGTCCCTTATATTAAACAGGGGTTGTGAGGGTTAAAGTGGGTGCATGGTAGGCCTAAATCTTAATGTTCGAATCATAGATCACAGTAATGACATTATGAATCTCATGATCATTATACGGATTCACTCGAAACCGTTCGGTATGTCAAACACAGTAAGGACAATAATATACATACAAATGAACCAAAAGGCATTCCATTCGTCCAAATTTAAATCTCCCCGACCAAGCCGACTGATTGGGCAGACAATCTGCCGGCGATGCTGTCACATCGTTACAGATTGCGAAATTGAGGTATTATCCAGTGATGTCCAATTCTTGTGAATGACTTTGCTTTGGAGAGATTTGTATTTAAAGTAGAAATTCGGTGTGCAAAAGTGAAGACTTCTCCGAATTACGTCACTATCCGTCAGATTTGGGTAGGAATATTGTATATCTCTCGCCTAATAGCATCAGCATGATCAATAGCTTATTATGTTAACGAATAGCATGACTTGTGTCTAGAGACGTTTTACGCCTAAACAAATGACGACATCGACTTTATAAAAATAGTAAATAAACAAAATATGAATTTTGAAGAAGCAGGTCATTTTATTCATCCACATTTAAATCTACTCGACTATATGCCGACTGATTGTGCAGACAGTCTGCCGGCGGTGCTGTCACATTGGTACATCATTGAGAGATGGAGGTATAATCCAGATTATCCAGGGATGTCCATTCTTGTGAACGATCATGACTGAGAAAGACTTGTTATGGCCTTGGCATTGCCTTGACAAGTGTAATGATTGGGGAGAAAGTATAGAAGTGGCGTAGAGTGGGCTTACCAACTGGGATAGGGGGGGGGCACACGCCGTATTAGGGGCACTTGTCATCCTTTTTTTTTCTTCACTTTTTTGTCAAATTATTGGAGGGGGCACGTAAGCTCTATATTATACGCCAGATATTTGAAACTACGCCATTCCCAAGTTAATTATTCGGTATATGGAGTCCTTCAACTGTTATTGTCAAGAAACCTAAATCAGTTTATCATGACAAATAAATATGATTGCATTATAGGCCCCACCGCCCCATGGTAATTATTAGAATGTTAGCAAAAATATGAAATGCTTCAATTCACTACAATACAGCTTTGTTATCTAAAAAAGAAAAAGACTTCCAATATTAGCAACGCATGCAAAGTAACGCAACTCAAAGAGTTTACATGTAGATCTGATAAACTATGTTTGAGTGTCAAATGTGTTATTACCTGTACGAAAGTTGATGCGTGTCCCATTTATAGCGCCCTCCTGCGATGTCATACCGCCTCACTCTATGGTGTCTCGCGTGAACCAAATCTCCCTCGTCCTCGGTTTCGTTGTGAACCGCCTCCCCAAGATCCGGGAAACCGCACCGCGGAGCCCACATCTTCGCACGCGTCGTTACGTCCATCTCGCCCGTGACGGGTATCCGATAAAAGTCCTGGAACCGCTCGATACCCTCGGATACGACCGGGACGTCGTTCTCCTCCTCGAACGCGAGTTCGTAGTCGTGCGGTCTGAGGAAGCCATTCCGTAGGAGGTAGTGGTACTCCTGAGCAACGATAATGCAATATATATAGTTAAATATCTCATTATCATTAATGGTTCAAAACAGCTAAAGAACAAACATATTTTTAACAGTATTCGTATTGTTGTAAAAAATAATTAATTATTTACGATTGTTTGAAGTGCTGTGACAGAATATTCTGACGGATACCTTCCTACTTCTGAAACCAGTGGCACAGCGTCGGCTTACTTATTGTGGATGTACACGTGTGCGCGCGTGTGTGTGCGCGTGTATGTGTGTGTGAGTTTGTGTGAGGGGGGGGGGGGGGGGTGCTCCTTTGGGTGCTTCCATACAACTGCTTGCAACTAACAAAGCAACAAAGAGAACATTACACATTCATACAAATTCAACTTAATGCAATCATGTATCACACGTGTAAACAAATTGGTCAACTGAAAACATCGTCTAAAAAAATAGTCAACGGGTGCGGTGTTATTTTCAGCACGCTCGATTACTCTATAGGGTATATTTCCAGCACACGACGAGACGGTCAAGGCGAAGCTGATAAGTGATCTGTAATTGACTCTCTCATATCTGTCGTTAACTTCAGAATTTTATATGGTTGAAGGTCTACAGGATAGTCCAGCAGGATTTTGAATGTAATGTACATTCCTTTATAAATTATTCCTTCGTGCGCAGTCAAAACATTCTGATTGTATCGTTTGAACAATGGACCATGTTTGAACCACGTAAATATTGATTTATTGAATTATCATGATTATGTGGTTGAATAAATTAAATGAAGTGAAAATTAAATGAAACAGCGTATCCCAGCTTATTGACATTCCCAAACTAAAGAACAATTTTTAAAAGGACATTACTTAAAGGGGTAGTTTAGTTTTGGTAAGGCTGAACTTAAGTAGCTAAAACCTGCACAGTAACATTATAAACTAATAGTTATAACTCCACCATGCTCGAAAGGTATACAAAATTACAAACGACTAAGTAAAAAGCCTGTTATCATTAAAAAAGAGCCATTCAAACACAAGAGGGCGCTTTTTTAAATGGCATTGGTTTCAACCATTTTTCATACAAAAGTATGCATGTGATGTTTTATTGATATGATTAAATAGCAAGATCATCATCAACTATTTAAAAAAACGCTTTTGAAAATTTTTGAAAAAGTGCAAGCATTTTGAATTTTTTTCTAAAAATCATCTAATTATTTGGGCCCCAAATAATTATAAGATCAGATATATTTATTGATATTTCAGCCGTTTCTGGGTCGATTTTGACCAAATAAACTTTATTCTGCCATTAAAATTGCATGTTCTCTCAAATTCGACATTCAGTTTTTCATTACCTCACAAAAAAATTGTGATGTGCAGCGCCCTCTCTACCAAAACTAAACTACCCCTTTAAAGATAATGATTAGTACTGGACGATTCCTCAAACAAAAAAGTGTGAAATAATCGCTTTTATATCTGACATTGCAAAAGAATACATCATAAATCATCAGTGAATGTAAAGAGTATACAAAATACGGCCTAGATAGGGCCATGATAGCAATGTAATGTTTGAAATAACTAAGTTCGTCCGTTCATGGAAAGCACGTCGAAAGCAGATGCGCAGTGATCTAAGCGTGTAGTCACCAATACGTAGCGGGGCCAAGGCGGGTGTAACTAATTATTACAGTTTGTGCAATCTCAGCCACGTGGATATTTCAATGGAACTAAAGACTTATTTTTCTGCTTGCGTTTACCGATATTATATTCAGATAATGCCATCTAAATATGTTCTAATATTACTTCAACAATATATATAATTGAACAAGTTGAACCAATATAGATATGCTTCCCGTACCTTTCCCCGATGTTGCTTTTCAGCTTTGCTGGAAATTGGTCATTAATGTGATAATACAACTTGGACGTGACGCTTGTTCATATCTTAATTCGATCTATATATCAATATACGCCCGACTGCCGATCTTCCGTGAGATTGTAAAATGTACCTCAACTAGTAATTTCCACTTTAAATGTTCTATTTCTGTATTCCCAGTGCACAGAACCATACAGTGAATGAAAAGTAACTTGATCTATTCTGGAATATAACGTTAAAAAAAAATAGAGTAAATTATTCGATAAGAAGTTACTCTTTAGAAACCGATTATATCGTAAAGGGATTCATTAACTGTACACGTTCCCCCCCCCCCCCCCCAAACGTGATATTTAAGACTTCAATCATATACCAATATCATCGTTAGGCTTCTTCTGAATGATGTGTGAAAGTTTCATAGAAAGAAAACGGTGTTAAAAGGGTAGTACAGTTTTGGTAAGGATGAGCTTTATTCACCAAAACTGCACAATAACATTACAAAATAATAGTTATAACTCCACAATGCTCGAAAGGTATAGACAGATTACAAACGACTAAGTAAAAAGCCTGTTATCATTAAAAAAAAGAGCCATTCAAACACAAGAGGGCGCTCTCTAAAAAACATTTATAGTTTCAACCATTTTTAAAAACAAAATTATACGTGTGATGTTTTGATTAAATAAAGAGATCATCAACAACTATTTAAAAACCTCTTTTGAACATTTTTGAAAAAGTGTAAGCATTTTTGTAATTAAAAAAAAAATCATCGAATAAATCTGGGCCCCAGATTTATTGATATTTCAGCCGTTTCTGAACCGATTTTGATCAAATAAAGTTTATTCTGCCATTAAAATGGAATGCTCTTTCAGATTTCATAACAACATTATTTCGTGCAGCGCCCTCTATGCCAAAACTGAATTACCCCTTTAACCTAGTGGAAAGGTACAATTTTATGTCGGATTTTACCCCCGCTCCGTTCGCGCGAAGTATCCATATTCGGATACTTTTGACTACCATCGAAAAACGTTTCGAAACGTCCCCATATATAGTGACCGGTTATAGCGACAATTTATCCTGTATCGTAATTCCATTGTTTTTTCCCCCCGACATATTCATAGTAGTTAGAAATACAAGAAAAGTACTACAGTAGTAGTATGTTCTGCATTCCAAACTACTACTATTCTCGGTCCAGATGCCGTCCAGGGACCGTCCAGGGTCGCGCCCCCATGCACATCCGCCAGTAGTCAGTACCTCGGGAAGAAAGCCCGGTGAAAGTAGCGAGCAATGTCTTGAGAATTATCCGGGAAAAGAACAAACGTTTTCCATGTCAACTTTCCTGACGGCGTAACTTAATGCTAGATCAACTGACGAATTTGAATTGAGCCCAGAGAAAAAAGATCACACAACTTTACAGCACATTCACCGATTTGTTTTCTGGTGTACGTAACCGTCTCAACCCCTAAATAAAGGTCGAGGGAGGAAGGAGGGTTATAATGCACCCCATGAGTAGGGAAGTCTATGCCCCCTCCCCCCCCCCCCCCAAAAAAAAAAACAACAACAACAACAACAACAACAACACACAATAGGTTGTACGTATTGTATTTTCTTTATTTACTTTTTCTCACAGGGGGGGGGGGGGGGGCAGTGATGACCGATCGCCCCCTAGCCCCTCTTATAGCTGCATCACTTACCCAGTCTGATCACAACTATCTGCCCTTTCAATGTTACAAATACGAAACATTTTTATGAGACTTGCGGAAGTTCAAAAAGTGGGTGAGTAAAGTCATATCTATAGTACATCTCGATTTGAACTTGGCATAAGTTACATTGAACGTGTCTCTTTGCATTAGACGGATCTCTATTTCTGTCTTGTACTTCTGTTATAGAAAGTCATAACGTTTAGTGTGCCCGTGGGGAGATATTGGAGAATAATGTTTGGCCACAAGCACAACTGGTTGGTTAAGAAAATGTTATCACGTAACTTGGAGGTTGGCGTAGTACTTGAACCTCATTTCGGTATGTCGGATGGTATTGAATATAGGATGCAGTGTGCACTGTACAGATCAGTTCGACAAACGTATTTTAACACAATTTGTGTTCTTCAAACGAATAATGAAGAACATTGGATACTATGTGTGTGTGTTTATCAAATGGGAACTTATACATCTAACATTCAATTATCTTTCTCAACTATTGTACAAATGACGGAAACATAACTTTACATGTCATGAAGAAGAAGAAGGACAAACATGAAGTAGAAGAAATGTAATACGAATAAACAAGAAACTTAGTACATATTCACGATGGCAATGATATCTTGATTATCCTGAATACTCGGTGCCCTCTGAACTAGTTCAACCAAAATCCACGTACGCAACTGATGATGCATTAAATGATTTACTGACATACACTTTCCTCAAGCATGTCAAGGGAGGAATTAGATATTATGATACTAGTATCAGCCAAGCGGGACTTCTAATACTGGGAAGGAAGACGGGGGGTGGGGGGGGGGGGGGGCGGGGGGGGGGGGGGGTAAACATGACGGGCTCTCACAAACAGGTTGAATATATAATTATGTACTGTACATTTGTATATTACATGATTTACGGAGAAAAGAAGTTAACAAGTTTTAGAATGGCAAACAGATGAAAGAACCTTAGAGGTCTGAATCCTGTATCGTACAAGTATATCGTACAAGTATATCTCACATTCAATGAGCGTGACAACCAGGGACTCGGACCTACTACTATTCTGCAGGTTGCTGGTCAATGCCCCTGACTTAGAGGTGCGCTGTCTGGTGTGGTTTAAAGTTATACGGTCGTCAAAGTCGAGAGTATACAGGGTAGCCCCATTTTTTGTGTTACCTAGTAGAATCGTGTGACATTCAAGCAACTTTTTAGCATAATGTCATTACCAAAGACGCTCAATTATGTATAGTCCATACGCTTATTATTCAAATATCCTTGGTATAGTCCTTGGTCCTTGGCAAGCACCCGCTAGAAGATAGATAACGTATATAAAATGGCGCACCATTGAGACGAATGGCGCAGCGAGGGGTGAGAGGGTCCTGGGCTCGAACTGTTTAGACGTTAGTTTTGATGTTAGCTAAAAAGCCACAAGCTTTCAAAAAGCCTCTCTGGATCCCCGCTAAAAGTCCTAACGCAGGACACTGGACACCACCCACAGCCGCTCGCGCTTTCGGGATCGCAGGTTCTAGCCCCCTATCCCCCATTGCAAAAATGTTGGCTACGCCAATGCCTGTGAGCTCGATGAAGAGTGCCCCTTAAAGCGACGACGCAGTTCCTTTAACAATTTCTGGAACCTCAAAGCCCTGAGTGGGTTAAATATGGACTATCCCAATCTCCAAGGCAATTAGAATGATATAGAACCGTCTCTTGCCTAAGCAGGAGGAGCCATTAGGAAGCTGAGATAACAAATCTGGAAGCGGGGCCCCTGGAGGATAAACATGTTAACCGTAAATAACTTGTAGACATGGAACGCTGTGTTATGACTGCCAATCTAATAAATACAAATTAAAATGTCGACAGAATGTATCTTTCTATAGTCTCACCCGGCAGCTAGGATTGAGTACATTGGTGTTTCACTCACCAATAAATATATTCTTTTGAATAAATTGCTAACGAAATATAATATCTAGGAGTCAGTCATCATTGACTACAGACATGACATTATATCAACAATAGACGCATGGTTGACCTTGGGTAAGTCTCATTAATTCAAAACTCCTGCTATTTTCTGAATAAAATCAATACGATATCATTCGCTTTGTTTGTTGAATTGAGACTTGAAGCCTTCATACTGCTTACAAGCATTAGTCGTACAATGAAATCTGCAAAATAATAACTAAAGTCGAATATAATATTTTAAAAGCTTCTTGACAAAATGGACAGAATTACAGAAGCACATGCACTGCTATACATATCTGACATTGACCTAGCCTATCGACAAGACCCCACGGCTGGTTTGAATAGTAGCGAGAATACGAGTGAAAGCAACTATCCTCAAGATAATCTCTCTTTCTATAGTAATATAGTCGTGCGTGACATTCATACGCAATGACATCGGTTGCCACTGCTCATGTCATAGTCTCTCTTGCCAGTCGCTTTTGACGTTCAGACTCGAGGCTTTGTAAAAAGGTTAGTACCGACCATCAACTTCACTTATACCAGGTCCAAAAACGATTTCATTCATCTCTCATCGGCCATCACCCAACGTCAGGATAGCGAGCGGTCATGTAAATCGTTTTCCTCCTTCCCCTCTCCCTGTTTACCACTGTTTACCCTGCTTCAGGAAACAAGGACTTGCTGACATCTAAGAGTCCCCTTAACCCTCGAAGCGGCACACCATAAAACTGCCATTGACTTTATACATGATGCCATAGACTTGAGGATTAATGGGTTAATACGTAAGTTGTGGGAACAGCCAGTAAATACAACCGGGGTCACCTCCGCGGTAGAACGGCACTGTAAATATCACTGGGTAAAGAGTTTGCGTAGGGGAATCCTGGCTCGTTCCCAATCCAAATACCGCACCCCAGACTAGCTAAGGCGTGTGTAATCTTTGATGATATCATATGGAGATTAACCCCTCAGTTACCGAATGTACAATATGCATGTAATGCACCAAGAAGTTTTATATTTCGTAGTTGAAGGAGGGTTAAGCGGTAAAGGGCTTTCCCCGTCATAGCTCAGAGATGACATACATTTATATAATGAAGTGAAAATGCATTTCTGGGGATAGCACGCCGACCGTGTCGCGACTGGACAGAGATATTAACATCAGAAAGTAGATTAAAAAGACAGGACGTTCAAAATATCTGTGAAAATTAGAACGAAAATGGTCAAGAAACAAGTAAACATGTATTGACAAATATGAAACAGGGTTAATTTATATTGTGCAAAACCAACATCCGGTTGCTCATGAAAGATGTCACTGTCAGCCGTTATTTGAAAGTGAATGTTATTTCTTGGCTGATTTTTCTCATAAAACGTTTGTTCCTCTTATTAATTTCCTTTTATTTAAATTAGTAATTTTGTGTTTGACTTGTTTATTTCACCAGCCTGCGCATTCCCTTTAAATAGTCAACATTTGCATTGAAGTGCATACGGACCTGCAATGAAGATAGCTTTAAAGAACCACCAACACGCCAAAGTTTGTTGTTCTTGATGACAAAAAGTACAATGTAATGTCATATTAAGTATTATATTGTGACTAAGTATGCTCTTCCTTTCTTTCTTTCATAAATTCCTCATAATTATGAGAATTAACCTCGATTAACGACGGCTCCAGAAGGTCTTTAGAATTTATCCAAGTTTAATCACTCATCATGCTCATAAGAACGTACAAAATAAAGCAATGATACGACTTTGGCCTATACAAATCGTAATTCGGGAAGTGAGAGAGATTAATTTAATGTCTGTTGTATTCTATGTCAGTATAACATTTAAGACATTAATCTAATCAAAATAATGACACATAGCCTCATAGTACAATTAAAGAACGACAGATAACAATCTTTCACTCACATGACACATACGAATCGAATTCATCACGAATAAAGTTATTTTAATCCACAAGTACGACATAATTAATTATACGCTCGTCTTCAACATTACCAATCTCGGTTATATATTTGATCAAAATGATTTCTGTAATACACGACTAAATTTATATAATTGCATAACAAAAGTATATTTTACAACAAGATGCCTACGTTTATTTTACCAATCTTCTTAATACCTATCTACTTCGAACTAATATTTTGCTAACAAAAACCCTTTTCCTCATTGACCAACTCCTCTAACTCTCGTTCAAATTTCAAAGAGTTCTATTTTAGAACTACAAGTCTACAACTACAACATGGTGCTACCGGAAGCAGTCTTTACCAAGTAAACAGTCACACCATGGAACCATTGTAATCTCAAGATTGAAGTAGGCATACTTTTTTCTCTCGAATGTAGCCTACACATCATCTTAGAATTGTGGCATCCCAGACTCAGAATAGACTACATCATGTACTCGATCTCCACCCTCCCTGATGTCTTTATCAAAATTAGCTAGCGACCTATTTCTCTACTACTATAGTAACTCTCTTTCAATATGTTCAAACAGTATTTTTAACTTCAAAATGGTCATACCGGAAACTTCACAAAGTAAATTCATCTCAAGATTGAAGTTATCAGATGTTTTATCGGATGTAGCCTATAGAGTACATCATCTCAGAGTTGTAGTTTCTCATCTCAGGCTACTAGTCTACATCACGGATCCTCCATCCATGCAGTCCTTCCTGGTGTCTTTTCCACACTATAGCTAGAGATCCATCTCTCCACTATCTCTCTCTCAAACAGTTTACAAAATTACAACATGGTCCTACCGGAAACTTTACCAAGTAATTTAAATTCAAGATTGAAGAAGGTAAATTGTTTTCGAATGTAGCCTTAAATACAGTGCATCATTTCAGAATCGTGGCATATATAGTCTGCATCACAGATCCCCCATTCTCCCTGATGTCTTTATCAAAACTAGCTAGCGACCTCACAGCATCTGCCACTTGATCCTGGCTCCTCCAGAGGATAAAACGGGTCATGACAGTGGCACGTTTGCACCTCATTCTGCGATTGATGAACTCAGTTCCAAAAGGCGCTAAATCCACTTCAAGAATATAGCTAGTACTTTGTACAATATGACAATGAGATTGTCTGTATTTTGATTTAATTACGTAATGTGTCTTTAAACCGTGATTTTACTAGCTACGTATAGCTAATCATCACCTCAGACTATACTGTACATTTGACTAGTCTGCATCTGCCAGCATCTGCCACTTGATCCTGGCTCCTCACAAGGATTCACCGGGTCATGACATGAGTGGCACCTTTACCCCTCATTCCATAAAGGCGCTAAATCCACTTAAAAAGGAAATAACTTGGGTCTGTCCGACTCTGTACGCATGTCTACGTAAAATATGATAGGGAAAGAAAGATGCCACAAGTTTAAGACAGATCAAGAGATCGTCGAGAAGTGACACGATATGTCAAGACGTCACGAAATTGTTGAACATTTCAACAAGTGTGGTCTCTCCCGACTAATCAAGAATCATTACGAGGTGGCACGAACTGAAGTGCTTCCCGTTGTCACCAAAGACACCCACTTATACCTACATGAACCATCAACATTTTGATCAAGATCGGGAAGATTCGTGATCAAACTCGTCGTCGTGGGACACAGTCTTAAACAAAAATGTATTTAGCGCCTTTTGGAATTAAGATTCTCATTGCTTATGAGAGGGGTTTCAAACCGCCCCGTCTCAGTCATATCAGTTGGAGAATGTTCATTTATCATTATTATGTTGCAAGTTGGTTTTTCATGTTTCACAGTTTTTAGGTCGTCACCATCACGGAGGCCATAAACTCGAGAGTCAGCTTTTAGAGAGGTTAAAACCACCCAGTCTCAGTCAGTCGGAGAATGTTCATGTATCATGTTGGGAATTGTTATTTTCATGTTTCACATTTTTTAGGTCGTCTCCAGGGAGGACATAAACTCGAGAGTCAGCTTTTAGTCTCAGACAGTTGTAGAATGTTCATGTATTCTTTATCATGTTGGAAGTTGTTATTTCATGTTTCACATATTTTTGGTCGTCACCAGGGAGAGCATAAACTCACCAGTCAGCTTTCATGATATCCATCGTGTCTAAGGTAATGTCTTGTCGCTGACAACGGTAAAACATATTTTCCAGAATCAAGATATGTGGCTTCCCATTGTGTTGGTCTCAAATAAGTTAAAATGTGAACGAACATTTTTAACAACGATGTTGTTGAAATGTAGGGAATCTGTAGTGAAAGATCCCCTTCTGTAGTGAAAGATCCCCTTTAAAATGTTGGAAGTTGTTATTTCATGTTTCACATTTTTTGGTCGTCTCCAGGGAGAACATAGACTCACCAGTCAGCTTTCATGAAATCCATCGATCTAAGGTAAATGCCTATAATGTATAACTGCTGACAACAGTACATTATTTTTTCCCTCTATAATCCAGACATGTAGGTTGAATCCCCATTGTGTAGGTCTCAAATAAGTTCATATTTGAACGATATTACATATAATATAGCAATGATGTTGTTGATTTATTTACTAAAGTTTACAGTTATTCTAATTTCTATATCTCATGTCTATAAAATTATACTAAATCAAAGCATGACTTCTGTAAGATGGCATGTTGTGGGTGGTATATACCTTGTAGTTTGTTTTAATTAAACACGACCAATGGCATAATCAGTATTAAATTAATGACTTAAAAGTAATGTACCAGAACTACGTCATTTGGCAGTAAAATGGACCTTTATTTAAATTGATGGATGGCGTGTTAGTCGTTCAACAAGTTGCCGAAGTGATTTATAAATACATATCTCCTATGCATCTCACATAAACAATATAAAAGTCACATTCCAAATTCGATATTATACTTTATAAACCATGACTGTGTATATTTATGTTAAACCTGATATCAAGGAGTTGCCACTTACTTTGTGTGTGATGTGTAGTCTGTCGACGAGGAAGCGAGGGATTCTGGACGGGACGGCAGCGGGGAATGTAAGAGCGATCAGACTGAACAGGAGAAACAGGAGCAACGCCGTTTCCATGGTTACCATCCGCCTAGGAGGAGGAAAAAAGTGGAACAGTTCATAAATAAGTCGATGTTCCAAAGTCAAAAGCAGGAAAATATATTTATGATCGAAGGTAACAAAAAAAAAAACGTAGTCCTGATGGAGCAGAAAGGGAGTAATTTTGGTAAGGAAAGGTTAGAAATGGTTTGATTGTCGAAAGTCAAAACTACGAAAAGAATTGTATGATTCAACGTTAGATAAAGGAACATTATTGTTTGATCGCATCGTCGTCCAGTGTCAAAGGGAAGAAGAGCATCGCTCTATCTCCATAGAGTTAAAGTAAAAAAATACTTTACTAGATATATCTGTTGTGAAATTGGTAGAAATAGTAAGTTGATTGTGCAAAAATGACATACCGTATGTTAATCTAGAACTTATAGAAGAACAAATCATTTGATCTTATTGTTGTCCAGAGTCCAGATTGAGAGCATAAGGAATATGAGCAACGCTATATCCATGGTTACCATCCGCCTAGAGACGGAAGAAAGGTAAAAAGAGGGGAATCATTCGGTGATGTTATCGTCTTCGGTCACATGATGTTCGTGAGCAATGATGGCTGAGATTGTTGATAGTGCTGACTTTCGATCTTGAATTTAAAAAAAACTGAAACAGCAGCAAAACGTGGAATAGCCCAGGGGCGTAGACAACGGGGGGGATGAGGGGGATGCATCCCCCCCACCTCACAACGTGGGGGGGATGACATGTACAATCATCCCCCCCAGGTTTTAGGGAAGGGTATATTTTGTTGTGTGTATCTATACGAGTGAAAAAAAAAAACATTACTTGTATGCATAGGCGTACCCAAGGGGGGGGGGGGGGGGGTTTGGCGGTTCAACCCCCCCCCCCCCCTTTGACCCCAAAATGGCTGTAAGGGGGGGTTTGAACCCCCCTTTTCACATTTCAGCTGGTCTCGAGACTACTTTTAAGCCGTCTTGACCGTCTAAAACCTGGTCTCGACCGACTAAAACGTGGTAACAACCGACTGAAACCCGATATTGGTACCAAAAATTGTCAAAGATCTCCGGTATCGGGTTCGAAAATTGTGAAAACATTTTTACTGAGAGAGTTGAATGAACCTGGTCTCGGTCTCGACAATTTTGAAAATACTTGGTCTCGGCTTCGAAAATTGTTTACGAACCCCCCCCCCCCCCCCCCCCCCCCCCCCCCCCCCCCCCCCACTGAGAGGGGTTTTCAACTTTGAAGGTACTTGGTCTCGGGCTCGAAAATTGTGAAAGTACTTGGTCTCGACTTTGTAAAAATTTACGATCACCCCCCCCCCCCCCCCACACTGAGATGGGTTTTCAACTTTGAAGGAACCTGGTCTCTGTCTCAAAAATGTTGAAAGTACTTGGTCTCGGCATCGAAAATTGTTTACGGAACCCCCAACCCCCCCCCCCCCCCCCCCCCCCCACTGAGAGGGGTTTTCAACTTTGAAGGTACTTGGTCTCGGTCTCGAAACTTTTGAAAGTACTTGTTCTCGGCTTCGAAAATTGTTTACGGAACCCCCCTCCCCCCCCACTTAGAGGCGTTTTCAACTTTGAAGGTACTTGGTCTCGGGCTCGAAAATTGTGAAAGTACTTGGTCTCGACTTTGTAAAAATTTACGATCACCCCCCCCCCCCCCCCCCCCCCCACACTGAGATGGGTTTTCAACTTTGAAGGAACCTGGTCTCTGTCTCAAAAATGTTGAAAGTACTTGGTCTCGGCATCGAAAATTGTTTACGGAACCCCCCCCCCCCCCCCCCCCCCCCCCCACTGAGAGGGGTTTTCAACTTTGAAGGTACTTGGTCTCGGGCTCGAAAATTGTGAAAGTACTTGGTCTCAAAATATTTGGGCAGGTGGTCTCGGCCGCGAACAAATTAGTCTTGGTCCGGTGAACTGAACAGCAAATCATCCCCCCCAGGTGTAAGAACCTGGTAACGTGGTAACAACCGACTGAAACCCGATATTGGTACCAAAAATTGTCAAAGATCTCCGGTATCGGGTTCGAAAATTGTGAAAACATTTTTACTGAGAGAGTTGAATGAACCTGGTCTCGGTCTCGACAATTTTGAAAATACTTGGTCTCGGCTTCGAAAATTGTTTACGAACCCCCCCCCCCCCCCCCCCCCCCCCCCCCACTGAGAGGGGTTTTCAACTTTGAAGGTACTTGGTCTCGGGCTCGAAAATTGTGAAAGTACTTGGTCTCGACTTTGTAAAAATTTACGATCACCCCCCCCCCCCCCCCCCCCACACTGAGATGGGTTTTCAACTTTGAAGGAACCAGGTCTCTGTCTCAAAAATGTTGAAAGTACTTGGTCTCGTCATCGAAAATTGTTTACGGAACCCCCCCCCCCCCCCCCCCCACCACTGAGAGGGGTTTTCAACTTTGAAGGTACTTGGTCTCGGTCTCGAAAATTTTGAAAGTACTTGGTCTCGGCTTCGAAAATTGTTTACGGAACCCCCCCCCCCCCCCCCCCCACTGAGAGGGGTTTTCAACTTTGAAGGTACTTGGTCTCGGGCTCGAAAATTGTGAAAGTACTTGGTCTCAAAATATTTGGGCAGGTGGTCTCGGCCGCGAACAAATTAGTCTTGGTCCGGTGAACTGAACAGCAAATCATCCCCCCCAGGTGTAAGAACCTGTCTACGCTACTGGAATAGCCTATCCCTATTTTGAACATTAAAGTGATCTGGTAACTTTGTCTGAATCCTCCAAACTCACTTGCATATCTAGTGGTCCTTTTATGCCTAGTTGCTTTCCTCTTTATAATCAGAACATGACACCAGCTTTGGTTTTCCAAGTGGTATCTTTGTTATTGAGATATTTACGACTGTGTTATCTCTTTTGGCAATGAATAATCAAATAACACTGTGCATTTTCGCTCATTACTCGGCTATGTGACATTCATTTAACATGTTCACAACACTCAATTGACACATCAAAGCCCAGCAATACACATTGTATCAACTCACTGTTAGTTATGCATAAATTATATCAACAGTCATAGTTACTAGATCACTTTAACATGTATCGAGTTTCACAAAATGGGACAACCGAATGCTTATGTCAACTTACAACTACAACAAAAATAGAATTATTGAAACTCATCAGCGAAAACGATTCCATTGTCTTTTCTTTATTGGTTTGAATATTAACCATGTGAAAGAGATAAGGGGAAATTAGTAAAACATTTTTTAAATGTCATATGTGAAAACTATTGCATGATACAAAAAAGACAAATGTTAGCAATACTGTAAAAGTGCAAGTGCTGCAAGGGATTGGTGTAATACAATTTGCAAGTGCTGTAATACAGTTTTGTAATTATAACTGAATGGGATTAAGGATAATTACGATGATGCTTAAAGGCTCAAAGTGATTGACACGTTCCATCAGCTGTAACTCCATGACCTCACAACGTTTCACTTTCTCCAACCATCTTAGCGGATGCAGTGGTAAAGCTATAACACATCTATGATCTATGAAGGAGGGGCAAAGGACAGGTGCCAGTTGCCCCCCCCCCCCCCCCCCCCCCCCCCTCAGTGGGTCTACTTCCACCTTCAGTGTAACACCTAGGTGAGAAATAACTAAGGTAGAGTAGCAATAACACACGTGTACGTGTTATTCTTGCAAATTCCGGGGGCTTCCCCACCTCATTGTAAACATTGCCCCCTCTATGCCCCCCCCCCCCCTCGTCTGGGTCGATCCTGGCTACACCCCCACTCTGGCTGCCCCAAAACTCTATATAGCGGATGTAATGTGCAACTATATCTGGAACGGTTCAAAACAGGGTCATAGACTAAATCGGCTGAACTTGTCATTTTCTCGAGCTCAGCTCCTGTTTAGGGTGATCCTGTATGCCTACTAAGTGGCTTTACCATGGGCAATCCAGTCGGGGTAACACGTGGGTGATATGTATATCACGAGGAGGTGTAGCCCATAGCATGGAAGTGCCCCCCCCCCCCCCCCTGTCCTCCTCGTAGCTACGCCATTGCCTATATACCACGTGTATATACAAGGATGGAGGAAGTGCAGAAGATCCACAAGGGGGTAAGATGGGGGCTATGTTACCCACGAGGGGGTGTAGCCCGTACCAAGAAAGTGCCCCCCTTTGTCATCGAGTGTTTACGTATCGATGTCCCTTGCCCCCTCGTAGCTACGCCATTGTCTATATACCATGCTACATGCCACGTGTGCTGGGATGGAGGAAATGCAGAAGATTTGAACTCAGGATAAGATTTAGCAGGGAAAGGCCACGGCTGGGAAGGCCGGGTAAGCACGGTAAGAGTAAAGTCTAACGATATGTAATATGATACATGGAAAGGATTTACTCTTTTAGAGAATATTACAATTGTTATAACTGTTTTGTGTCATTCATACATTTTGATGCATAAACCTTAGTGGTTATACGAGATTTAAACACTTACAAGTACTACTAGTAGTGCTGCTATTGTACCATCCCATGCCCCTGCATCATAGTATACCGGATAGAACGCCCTTCCCCGTTTGAACTGTTTTGAACATAGACATAATTGTGTTGATTTTTGCGTTATATTATGATGAGTATACAAGTACGTAAAACGACGTCTCTGTTTAACGTGATTTTAAGATAATTAAGTTTTTTTTATGGGATTTAACTGAAAGTACCGAACTACAAATACAAATTGTATGTCAACAGCTGGCGAAATAGTCGGTTAAACAAGTCAGAAAAAGGGTCAAGAACAACTGCCGATTACATTTAAATCTAATTTGTGTTCGCGACCGCAGACAGTATCACTTTCCGCGCTCTCATTTGAAGCTGTATCTAAAACAGATACCTTGATGATACAATACGTGTTGTTTTGCTTACTACAAAGTCCAAATACCGTTTATCTATAATTTGTTGACAGTTTTACTCACGTAAAGCTAAAGGGTAAGGCACGTTACCTGTGTAGCCACAACCAAACAATTTCATCAACGATGCCCGGTAAGCATCACCTGCAAAGTATATCGTTGTCTTACATCTAAACTACATACTAAATCTTGGATTGAAACCGATTGTATTACGATATCAGTTATGTTGATTGCATAGTGTAACGGGTTAATACCGTAATATCAACGTGCAAGATACATATAGGAAACGGTTAGTCAAATTGGATACCCCATCGAAGGATACCTAGCTTTACACTTCCCCCCTTGAAGACTGAAGTGTAGATGTGATGTCATTTGGTTGATCCCTTTTTCGTCGCGAAGTTCCTTTTCATCGTGTTCATAGCGGGGTCTTCCGTGTATTTAAGTTAGGAAGACGATGCTATCCCTTACATCAAAACAATTCACTTGTTTCTTGATATATAGAATACGACTGGGAAGTTGTAATGTGATGTCATTTGATTAACCTTTTCATTGCTAAGCTGTTCCTCAATGGAACTGATGACAAAATAGATGGAACATGGAAGAGAATGAACGAATATAATTATTTCCCCTGATAATATGACCGTCCATGTTATTTTAAGCGAGACTTACTTTTTCCTCTTACATCGAGACACTTTCCTTGCAACTTAACAATTGTTGTGATTTACGGTAGTAGCATGTCAAGTTCGTACGTGATGTCACGGCTGACCCCAATGGTGACCTCCTCTTCTTACGTACGTCGCTGATTATATCTCGTTTTTCTCCTTGTCGCTTAGTTTTTCTTCAATGGAAACTGATGAATGAATCAGAAGGGCCTTCCAATGTAATTGATACGGCATTCCTGCTTACATCGAAATCTTCCCTTCCTGGGATGCAGTGCTGTAGTCGAGTCCGGACTCAAGACTAGGACTCGGAGCCGAGTCACAATGTAAAACAAATGGGAACATGCTTATTCGTTGGGGGCTCGGACTCGGAACTTGTGGACTCTACTACAGCCCTGCTTGGGATGCATGTACATCCCCAGATCATACAGATGCACTGCTTCACATAAAATGGTAATATCCACTAATTGATCTACGTCTCATTAGGTCTATGATCAAAGTAAGAATGAAGAACCTAGAGTTATTATGAAAGTTCATCTGTATTGGTATTTTATAAGAAGCAACATTTGAAACTTTTGATCACAATAATTATACCTCCGATATTTTCGGCTGCCATATACAGTCTTCGGATCACAACGCTGACGAAGGCTGTAGATGACAGCTGAAAATTTCGGAGGTAAATATTTGTTTTGTGATCAAAAGTTTTAAATGTTGCTTCCAACCTAGAGTTATGATTATGATTTAGTCTTAGGGTTGAGATTATGGCTAGAGTTAGTCTTATATGTCAATTTTCAGAGTTGGGGAAAATTAAGTTTCGAACATCATATACTGGTCCAAATGCGACGTATATAGACCAACTGGGTATATATCAATCAACCATAAACAACCTTAGGCTTGGAATAAGTACGGATAAAACAAAACAGATCTAATACAGACACTATTATTCAAGAGCAACTCACTTTCAGTGCATGGGAAGAAAGCAATAACAACTACCGTCGATATCATGATGCACTCAGCGGAACCATGACGTTGAACTAAACCCTCTAAGTAACGTGGATATCAACTGCCATTTGTTTGTGTTTCATACGTAAATCATTGGCAATACTATGGGAATAGAAAATCATTGGTTAAAGGGATCTATCTAGTAACATTGTCTAAATCCTCAAAACTTACTTGGAACTCTAGTGGTTCTCAAATACCTTGTTGCATTCGTATTAACAATAGAAGCATGAGACAGGTTTCGGTTTCTCGAATGTCCCTTTCGTTGAAAAGATATTTACGATTGAAGTATTCGGATGTTTAACTATCCACTGGATAGTCATAACCGTGTACAATGTAATATCCATTTAACGTGAAATGTTCACACAGATATCAGATCACAACAATACACATTGTATCAACCATTCATCACTTTTTGCGAATGTCAACAAAGTTACTACTAGATCCCTTTAAGGGATAGTTAAAATCCATCTATACAGATGCCTAAAATCCTCGCGGTTAATGGATTGAAGCGCTGCGCATCTTCCGGCTCCGTCATTCGATCCTGTGAGAAATCGAGGTTAATATCTCTTTTCCTACATTCCTCAATTCTGTGAAATACAAGTTGCACTGTCGAAGCTTGGAAGTGTTGAGAGATACACGAATTATTCTTTGACATATACACGAATTATTCGTTGACGTTTGAAATCAATGCTTCTATAATATTGTAAACAACAAACAAGTTTGTAACAAAAGTTTCGATTCCAGGGTCTTTGTGGCGCGATGGTTGATCACCGGTCTAGCGATCCGGAGGTCTCGGATTCGATTCCCAGCGAAGCCAATCTTTCTTTCCTCATTTTCATTTTAAAAGTTTCGATTGTCAAGTAAAGTCAAGTCGGTTGTCGTATAACGTCGCATTTCCCAAATTCATTAAACATAAATGTCTACAACAGAAAAGAGAATGTGAGATAAACCCTCTACGTTACACGAAGGGTGAAGACGAGGTCAAGTGAGTATGGAAGGGAGTCAGTTGGGGTTTAAAATTAATGTGGAATGGGGGCAAAACTACCAGGGGACGGGGGTGGACGATAACGACAGGTGACGTTGGTCTACACCCCACCGACACCCTTCTCCATAATACCTCCAACCTCTTTCTCCGAAGTAATCGGATGTAACGCCATACGATAACGAGATGAAATAGTTGAAAGTCAACGGGAGTTAACCCTATACCGGTTCCCTAGATGAAGATGATGGATGGATCAGAATTTGAAAGACAGAGAGCTGGGTGCCAAAACAAATACGACGCATCTCTATTCGAGAACAGAATCATCATCATTCACGAGTTATAATACACGACCGTAAATCAATGTTCCGCGCTGTCGCGATAAAATAGAGGCCTAGGGAATATCAAGCAAGTTCAAACTTTCGGTAAATGCCACACACGCTCGGAATATTCATGTACGGTGGCTAATTCGAAGAACAAAAAATATTATCTGATATTTTCTATGCTCATATTTCCTGAAAAGCCATTATGAAGGGAAGTGATCAATGCCTTTACATTAAGGAATACTTTCCCATGAAAAACAAAATGACAACAGCTGTTACTGAAAAATGAACGTTATCTAATAGGTCATGGATCCTACTGAGGATGAACTATATAAATAATCCCAGCAAGCCACAAGGGTATTGATTTAAATAATTATTACTCCTTATAAAGTCTGTCAGCTTTCCCTGTTACATCACATTCTGTAAACAAATACTACATAATTACGTTAAAATGTAATTACATTTATTCAATTGAAGTGTCATACACAACAATTTGGTAAAACCGATGTGTCATTCTTACGGTTGCAACAACTCAACCGATAGTCCGTGTGTAATTTCACCAAGTCACGATTGGGACTCTTAGTTCTATAGACACATTGCGAGATTGCCAACCTGAAGTAATGCGGTGGTTATGTCGGGAAATACTTCTAGTATCACACCGTCACACGTCTATAGACATAAATTAATGTGACTGTGAATCGTGGACTCGTCTACAAATTCTTGGGATACGGGGCCATCGGATTCGATTCGATCCCACCGTTGACATCCATTTAGACGTAACCTACATCAAGGTCAATCGTATTATTTGATTTCAGACATTCAATACCACTTGAGTTGGTATTCTATAGATCCCCGTGGACCCTTCTTAAAGTTCCTGGAATTTGGACCCATCCGATTCCGTATTCCAATATCAAATTATAAAGAGTGCTTGTCGTAATTTTAGCAGTGATACATCCCACAGTTGACACCCATGTACATGTATATCAAATTCACGATATTCTATAATATTATTAAACCTCCAGTACTCCTTGAGTTGTTTTTAGATACCAGTGTATGGACGCATCCTCACATTCTAGGTATAAAACAGGCCCATTCAATCCCAAATCCAAATGGCAGTGATGAGTTTGAAGATATGCCGTCATTTTATTTTAACATGTTTAAGTAGTGGTACATCCACCGCTGACACCCATTTACGTGTATATCATAAGTAACTAGATGGATCTTCGATTGCGCGCAATCGAAAATTATGCCTCCGCTATCACGCGATTTTAATATCAAGCCCAAATTAACATGCACTGATATAATTTTTAAAAATATTTTTCATATATTTTGAGTCCTGTGACCTTCACCATATGACCCCAATCTTTGATGGCTCCCTCAAAAACATTCATGTTCGAAGTTTGAATGAAATCTGACATTTAGTTCTTGAGATTTTGGCATTACAAGCTTTTTTGCATGTATAATGAGTACCGTGACCTTGACCTCAACCTCATGACACCAACATGTTATGGCTACGTGACTCTTTATGATACATTCAGGTATTGATGTTGATCGAATCGGACATTCAGTTCTTTAAATTTTGCCATTACAAGCCATTTTCGCATTTTGAGTCCTGTGACCTTGACCTTTGACCTCCATGACCTCCCAAATCTAATCAGATCAGTGGGCACCCCGATATGTACACTCATACCAAGTTTGAAATTGATCCGTCAACCGGTTCTTGAGATATCGCAAGAACGAGGCATTTTTGCGCATACATTGAGTCCTGTGACCTTGACCTTTGACCTCATGAACCCCAAAATCTAATCAGATCATTGTCACCCTCAATATCTACACTAATACCAAGTTTGAATATTGATCCGTCAACCAGTTCTTGAGATCGCGAGAACGAGGCATTTTTGCATATATATTGAGTCCTGTGACCTTGACCTTTGACCTAATGACCCCTAAAATCTATTCAGATCATTGTCACCCCAATATGTACACTCATACCAAGTTTGAAATTGATCCGTCGACTGGTTCTTGAGATATCGCGAGATCGAAAACGGGACGGACGGACGTACGGACGGACGGACGGACGGACAACCCGAAAACATAATGCCTCCGGCCACTTCGTTGGCGGAGGCATAAAAATTCATAATCATAGTATCAGATCTTCAATATCCCTTGAGTCGTTATAGATACCTCTGGACCCGTCCTCAAATTCTTGGGATTCGGGTCAGTCAGTTCCAGATTCCAGACTTAATTGAGGAGGTTGTAGCTCGGAAGTCATTTTACTTTAATTTGTTAATAGCAGGGATATATGCCACAGCAGCTCATGGTTGACACCCATTTACATATTTATCAGAGACATATCAGAGACATATCAGAGGATAGCAGATCTCCACTGAGTTGTTTTTAGATGCCCGTGCATGGCCCGTCATCTTTAAGTTCTCGGTAATCGGGCCCCTTCGATCCCAGGTTCCAAACGCCAATGAGGAGTTTAAAGATACTGTAGTTATTTTTAACATGTTTAAG
>JBAMJV010005666.1:0-77081 GCA_037951105.1 Echinarachnius parma | reverse complement strand
TATGAAACGCGGGTGCAAAATCTTCACTTTTTGACGTGAATTTAAGACGTCTTTAAGACGACGTGCACGACGAAAAACGACATAAATTTGACGTCATTTTTACCAGTGTTTGCTATCAGGGATTCATTATTGGCTGTAGGCCATGTTGTTGGATCATACATAAGCCATATATGGTTTATGTTGGAACTGTGTATGACACTAAATACAATATTTATGTGGGAGTGGTGCATATTTATTAGTGCGTCAATTATTTGCTTTCTTCGTGAAAAATATATCAAATCATAACACGCTTTCCCAGATGCAGTTAATCTTAAGCCCGAATTTCCTATCTAGGTATGCACCAGATTGCACAATTTCAAATTCATAAATGCACAATCTTTCTTACCGTGGGAGGGGGATACCCCCTCCCAAACCCTCCCCCTCCCTCCCTGCCCCAGCCCTCAGGCGCTTCGCTCCATCGGGACTCATTATGGTTGGCAGTGTGTTGTTGGATCATACATAATGTTGCATAATTATGGCTTATGTTGTGTTGTGTGTGTGTGTTTTGGGGTACATATTTATTAGTGTGTCAATTATTTGTTTTCTACGTGAAAAATATATTAAAACTTTCTGGTCGATCAAATCATATCACGCTTTCCCAAATACAGCCGAATTTCCTATCTAGGTATGCATCAGATTGCACAATTTCAAGTCCAAAAATGCAAAAACTCCCTACCGTGGGAGGGGGGACACCCCCCTCCCACACCCTCCCCCCGCTCAGTCGCTTCGCTCCCTCGCAATGTCTCACTCTCACCTCTGGCTCAAACTTGGCAACCCAGAGTGTGGTTGGGCATGAGCCCCTATACACACCAAAATTGTGAGCCCCCTTGGGGTTTTGCCCCCCCACCCCAATCCAAAACTGCTTCCGGCGCGCCTGCCTCTGACCTAATAAAACAAATATGCAATTTAGCTGATTATCTGTATAATGCTAATTCTACAACAAATTGTCAATGTTGCCAAGGTAACATTGCTAAATTATCTAAAGAAACCTTTAAGCACATGAGAAAAAACAAACAAATATTGGACTGTCTACAACCTATTATCGCCTACAGGAATAATTCATCATCGATTATAAACGATAGTATCAAAGTGGAAATAACCCAATGATGCCAGGGTGGTAATATTGCTAGATTTCCTAAAGAATCCCTTTAGAACATGAGTAAAAACAAACAAACAAATATTGGAATTATGAACGTCTACAACATAATAGGATCGCCTACAGGAATAATTCATGATCGATTATAAACGATCGTATCAAAGTGGAAATAACCCAATGATCCCAAGGTGGTAATATTGCTAAATTTTCTAAAGAAACCTTTTAGAACATGAATAACAAAAGAAAATACAGACTTTTCAGGTATAATGGATACAGGATTCATTCATGATCGATTATAAACAATCGCATTAGAGTGCAAAGTAAAATTCCAATTTGTATAACTATATACATTGAAAACATTGTTATTATGATCTTGTTTTTGCAGATATTAAAACTAATATAAATACCAACCTGTTTTTAATATTTTCAACATGATTTGCAAATTAATTATTTAGGCATCAACTCTTTGAAATACTAAACAGTCAATACTAACCATTTAAATCTCACATACTAAGAAGCGGGATATATATACGGAACCTATACGACAACTGATCAGTAAGGTGTTAGACGTAGGTTATAGGATAGGTTTAGGATTTAGGAATAGGATAGGATTATGTGTTACATGTTATAAAAGTGTTGACTGTGGAATATACTACAAGACATAACCATCTCAATTTTTTAATTATTAATAATGTAAAAATCGCTTCAAAATATGACGTCAATACGACGTCTTTTCGTCATAAAAAGACGTCGTTAGCACGTCAAAATATGACGTCTATATGTCGTGAAACGCGGGTGCAAAATCTTCACTTTTTGACGTGAATTTATCACGTCTTTAAGACGACGTACACGACTTGAAAATCACGTCAAATCAATACGTAAAAATCACGTCTTATATTGACCAATAAGACGTCTTTATGTCGTCTTAATAACGTAATTAATGGAACAAATTGACGACTTAAAGACGTCATAAAGACGCCTTTTCGGATAAAAATACGTCATTATCACGTCAAAATATGACGTCTATATCACGGTAAACGCGGGTGCAAAATCTTCACTTTTTGACGTGAATTTACGACGTCTTAAAGACGACGTACACAAGGTGAAAATCACGTCAAATCCAGACATAAAAATTACGTCTTATTTTGACCAATACGACGTCTTTATGTCGTCTTAATAACGTAATTAATGGTACAAATTGACGACTTAAAGACGTCATAAAGACGCCTTTTCGGAAAAAAATACGTCAATATCACGTCAAAATATGACGTCGATATCACGGTAAACGCGGGTGCAAAATCTTCACTTTTTGACGTTAATTTAAGACGTCGTTAAGACGACGTACACGACGTAAAATGACGTAAATTTGACGTAATTTTTACCAGTGTCTGCTATCAGGGGGGGTGTCCCCCCTCCCACGGTAGGGAGTTTTTGCATTTTTGGACTTGAAATTGTGCAATCTGATGCATACCTAGATAGGAAATTCGGCTGTATTTGGGAAAGCGTGATATGATTTGATCGACCAGAAAGTTTTAATATATTTTTCACGTAGAAAACAAATAATTGACACACTAATATATATGTACGCCAAAACACACACACACAACACAACATGAACCATAATTATGCAACATTATGTATGATCCAACAACACACTGCCAATAATGAGTCCCGATGGAGCGAAGCGCCTGAGGGCTGGGGCAGGGAGGGAGGGGGAGGGTTTGGGAGGGGGTATCCCCCTCCCACGGTAAGAAAGATTTTGCATTTATGAATTTGAAATTGTGCAATCTGGTGCATACCTAGATAATAAATTCGGGCTTAAGATTAACTGCATCTGGGAAAGCGTGTTATGATTTGATATATTTTTCACGAAGAAAGCAAATAATTGACGCACTAATAAATATGCACCACTCCCACATAAATATTGTATTTAGTGTCATACACAGTTCCAACATAAACCATATATGGCTTATGTATGATCCAACAACATGGCCTACAGCCAATAATGAATCCCTGATAGCAAACATTGGTAAAAATTACGTCAAATTTACGTCGTTTTTCGTCGTGCACGTCGTCTTAAAGACGTCTTAAATTCACGTCAAAAAGTGAAGATTTTGCACCCGCGTTTACCGTCATATAGACGTCATATTTTGACGTGAAAATGACGTATTTTTTTCCGAAAAGGCGTCTTTAAGACGTCTTGAAGACGTCAATTTGTACCATAAATTACGCCATTTAGACGACATAAAGACGTCTTATTGGTCAATATAAGACGTGATTTTTACGTCGTGATTTGACGTCATTTCCACCTTGTGTACGTCGTTTTTAAGACGTCGTAAATTCACGTCAAAAAGTGAAGATTTTGCACCCGCGTTTACCGTCATATAGACGTCATATTTTGACGTGATAATGACGTATTTTCCCCCGAAAAGGCGTCTTTACAACGTCTTTAAGACGTCAATTTGTACCATAAATTACGCCATTTAGACGACATAAAGACGTCTTATTGGTCAATATAAGACGTGCTTTTTACGTCTGGATTTGACGTCATTTCCACCTTGTGTACGTCGTTTTTAAGACGTCGTAAATTCACGTCAAAAAGTGAAGATTTTGCACCCGCGTTTACCGTGATATAGACGTCATATTTTGACGTGATAATGACGTATTTTTATCCGAAAAGGCGTCTTTATGACGTCTTGAAGACGTCAATTTGTACCATAAATTACGCCATTTAGACAACATAAAGACGTCTTATTGGTCAATAGAAGACGCGATTTTTACGTCTGGATTTGACGTCATTTCCACCTTGTGTACGTCCTCTTTAAGACGTCGTAAATTCACGTCAAAAAGTGAAGATTTTGCACCCGCGTTTACCGTCATATAGACGTCATATTTTGACGTGATAATGACGTATCTTTTTCCGAAAAGGCGTCTTGAAGACGTCTTGAAGACGTCAATTTGTACCATAAATTACGCCATTTAGACGACATAAAGACGTCTTATTGACGACATAAAAAGGTCGTCCATACGCCAAAAATAATTGTTTAAATGTCTTTGAAAGACGTCATAATCACGTTGAAATAACGTCGTCTATACTCTATACGACAAAAAATAATTGGGAAAAATGGTTTTTAAAAGACGTCACAATGACGTCGTAATGAGGTCGTTCATACGACAAAAAATGATGGCAAAAACTAGTCTTGTAAAGACGTCATAATGACGTCTTAATATTGTCGTGCGTACGACACAAACCTTAATGGCAAAAATGGTCCTTTCAAAGACATTATAAAGACGTCATTATAAAGCCTTTTATACTACAAAATAAATACTTAAAAATGATCTTTTAATGACGTGATAATGACGTCGTTTTTACATCCTTAATATGACGAAAAAGCATTGGAAAAAATGGTCTTTGAAAGACGTCACAATGACGTTGTAAAAAGGTCGTCCATACGACAATAAATGATGGCAAAAACTAGTCTTGAAAACACATCATAATGACGTCGTATTAACGTCGTCGTACGACACAAACCATAATGGCAAAAATAGTCTTTAAAAGACATCATCAAGACGTCAATTTTTAGACGTTTTTATGACAAAATAAATAGTGAAAAAAATGGTCTTTGAAAGACGTCAAAATGACGTAGTAAAAAGGTCGTCCATACGACAAAAAATGATGGCAACAAACTAGTCTTGAAAAGACTTCAAAATGACGTCGTAAAGTGGTCGTCCATACGACAAAAAATGATGGCAAAATAGTCTTTCAAAGACATCATAAAGACGTCGTTGTTACGTCTTCTATACGACAAAAATAAATACTGAAAAAGTGATCTTTAAATGACGTAATATTAACGTCATTTTTACGTCCTTCCACACGACAAAAAACAATTGGAATATGGTCTTTGAAAGACGTCACATTAACGTCGTAAAAAGGGCGTCCATACGACAAAAAATGATGGCAAAAAATTGGTCTTGAAAAGACGTCAAACTTACGTCTTTATAGCGTTATTGATACGACATAAACTCGTATGGCAAAAATGGTCTTTAAACGACATTATAAAGACGTCGTTATCATGTCTTCTATACGACAATAATACATTCGTAAAAATGGTCTTTGAACGACGTTATAATGACATCGTTTTTACGTCTTTCCTACGACAAAAATAAATAGTGGAAAAAATGGTCGTTTAAAGATGTTATAATGACGTCAATTTTACGTCTTTTATACGACATAAGTCATCATGTCAAAAATGGTCTTTAAAATACGTCATAATGACGTCGTATTCTGATCGTTTGTACGACATATGACGTGTTTACCAGTTCACGAACAAATTAAGACGTCAAAAAGACGTCAGTCTGCTATCAGGGCCCCTCCCACACCCTCCCCCCGCTCAGTCGCTTCGCTCCCTCGCAATGTCTCACTCTCACCTCTGGCTCAAACTTGGCAACCCAGAGTGTGGTTGGGCATGAGCCCCTATACACACCAAAATTGTGAGCCCCCTTGGGGTTTTGCCCCCCCCCCCCCCCCCCAATCCAAAACTGCTTCCGGCGCGCCTGCCTCTGACCTAATAAAACAAATATGCAATTTAGCTGATTATCTGTATAATGCTAATTCTACAGCAAATTTTCAATGTTGCCAAGGTAACATTGCTAAATTATCTAAAGAAACCTTTAAGCACATGAGAAAAAACAAACAAATATTGGACTGTCTACAACCTATTATCGCCTACAGGAATAATTCATCATCGATTATAAACGATAGTATCAAAGTGGAAATAACCCACGGGCGTCGATCTGTCATTGATACCCATTGATCAGGGGGGGATGATCCATTCATCCATCCCCCCCTGATGAATGGGTATTACGTAAGTATCGACGCCCATGAAATAACCCAATGATGCCAGGGTGGTAATATTGCTAGATTTCCTAAAGAATCCCTTTAGAACATGAGTAAAAACAAACAAACAAATATTGGACTTATGAACGTCTACAACATAATAGGATCGCCTACAGGAATAATTCATGATCGATTATAAACGATCGTATCAAAGTGGAAATAACCCAATGATCCCAAGGTGGTAATATTGCTAAATTTTATAAAGAAACCTTTTAGAACATGAATAACAAAAGAAAATACAGTAGGACTTATGATTAACGTCTTCAGATCTAATGGATACAGGATTCATTCATGATCGATTATAAACAACCGCATTAGAGTGCAAAGTAAAATTCCAATTTTTATAACTATTTACATTGAAAACATTGTTATTATGATCTTGTTTTTGCAGATATTAAAACTAATATAAATACCAACCTGTTTTTAATATTTTTAACATGATTTGCAAATTAATTATTTAGGCATCAACTCTTTGAAATACTAAACAGTCAATACTAACCATTTAAATCTCACATACTAAGAAGCGGGATATATATACGGAACCTATACGACAACTGATCAGTAAGGTGTTAGACGTAGGTTATAGGATAGGTTTAGGATTTAGGAATAGGATAGGATTATGTGTTACATGTTATATGTTATATGTTATATGTTATATGTTATATGTTATAAAAGTGTTGACTGTGGAATATACTACAAGACATAACCATCTCAATTTTTTAATTAT
The DNA here is from genome assembly GCA_037951105.1 of Echinarachnius parma. Taxonomy (NCBI): domain Eukaryota; kingdom Metazoa; phylum Echinodermata; class Echinoidea; order Clypeasteroida; family Echinarachniidae; genus Echinarachnius; species Echinarachnius parma. The sequence continues at coordinate 70,322 of JBAMJV010005666.1, read as the reverse complement.
TAATAATGTAAAAATCGCTTCAAAATATGACGTCAATACGACGTCTTTTCGTCATAAAAAGACGTCGTTAGCACGTCAAAATATGACGTCTATATGTCGTGAAACGCGGGTGCAAAATCTTCATTTTTTGACGTGAATTTATGACGTCTTTAAGACGACGTACACGACTTGAAAATCACGTCAAATCAATACGTAAAAATCACGTCTTATATTGACCAATAAGACGTCTTTATGTCGTCTTAATAACGTAATTAATGGTACAAATTGACGACTTAAAGACGTCATAAAGACGCCTTTTCGGAAAAAAATACGTCAATATCACGTCAAAATATGACGTCGATATCACGGTAAACGCGGGTGCAAAATCTTCACTTTTTTACGTTAATTTACGACGTCTTAAAGACGACGTACACAAGGTGAAAATCACGTCAAATCCAGACGTAAAAATCACGTCGTATTTTGACCAATACGACGTTTTTATGTCGTCTTAATAACGTAATTAATGGTACAAATTGACGACTTAAAGACGTCATAAAGACGCCTTTTTGGAAAAAACATACGTCAATATCACGTCAAAATATGACGTCGATATCACGGTAAACGTGGGTGCAAAATCTTCACTTTTTGACGTTAATTTAAGACGTCGTTAAGACGACGTACCCGACGTAAAATGACGTAAATTTGACGTAATTTTTACCAGTGTCTGCTATCAGGGAGGCATCCCTTTAATAAACGATTATCTGCAATGTCTTATTTATTGGTATGATTATCTATTACCAGGACCGTCTGCCCGTGTGGTATGTTCCTCACTGAGGAGGAGCTTTCGGAGTTCGAGGCCATCAACAAGAAGTATCAGGTAAAAATATCTTGACTCAAGTTTACAAAGTTAAAGTCCTTCCCGCGTCAATTTCGCACATGAAGTGGCGCCTTTCTCAAATACGTAGTTATATAGGCCACACGTCTAAATGATTAAATCTTCAGAATGGAGCGACTCATCTGGTAACTCACTGAGTATGTTTAACTGCAGAAGGCAGAATGTACTTATGAAGTCTTTTGGCATGACTTGGTCAGGGTACGAACCCGGGACCTCCAGTCCAGTGCATATGAGAGACGGCTGTTGATTTTGGCTGTTTGTAGAAAGATTTTTGATCAAACGGACTATGAAATGTTTAAATATTTATGTAATTATTTCAAACAAAGAGAAACTGATCAGAAGTTTATTATAGAAATTAAAACAAGAGCAAAGAAAATGGCGTTTCTCCCTGGACGAGCACGGCAGAAGGGATTTCTATAGCTCAGGTGATACAGCACCGGTCTAGCAATGCGATGGTCTCGGGTTAAAATCCCGGAGAAACCCTATTTTCTTTGCTCTTTTTCCATTAAAATAGTTACGAAATTACTTTATTAAATAATACATTACTACATCTAACTTTTCCCCAACCTTGCAATTTCTTTCCTTAAAGCTCCCTCGCGACAAACAGTGTCTTCTACTTCTATAATACTTTTGATCGGTGACGGTCTCTTTTATTTTCCACAATTTCACTAGATGTTAAAAGTTTTCACTTGCTGTCATATAGTTTCAAGGTTTTAATATTTTCTCCATGCAATCTTTATTTTTAAAAAAATGTTCGTATAGGATATGGTGGAAGAGGATATCATGAGCGGGCAGTATGACGACAAACATGACTTCACCGTTGTTCTCCAGCCCTTCTTTCACAATACTTCAGTTCCTTTCACCGAGGTAATATACCTAAGGAAGCATGTACATTTATAATTAATATGTTTAATCGAGACGCACACATCCCATTTTTCATCATTTTGTTTGAAACTTCAAAGATATATCGAAATTGTAATGGACATAATTATGCATTGTCAGCATAATGGGATTTTTCCCCCGAAGAGGGTGGGGCACAGTTAACATGCACACAAACAGAGAAGGTACGTAAACTTAAGTGTTTATCATCACTCTAACATTTTTATGACGAAACAAATTACTAGATTAAGTTAGAAATAAATTGATGTCAAGTGTCATATTATAAGATGTTTATTCAATTCTGCGTTCTTTAATTTTTAGTCTGGCGATCCTGATTTCTCGTACTTCGCACCGGACTGCTTCCACTTCAGCGCCAAAGGACACGCACATAGTGGATTAGAACTCTGGAATAATATGGTACATAGTAATATTCGTTTAGTTTTGTTAACCATGGCCATGTAATTTCTTTTGTATAATACTGTTTTCCAAGAGGACCATGCATGTGTCTAATATTAATATATACATTACGATTATACAAATGTTGTATTCTTCTTTTGGGACACAATTTGTTTAAATAGGGAATACACTTCCTGAATATTTCAAAGTTTAACATCATGATAAACGGGTGCGGTTCGTTATTCCGAAGGTTCGTTATTCCGAACACACATATTTCATATATCTGAGGGTTCGTTAATCCGAAAATGAAATAGGGTTCGTTAATCCGAACATTTGTTGCATTAATCCGAAGGTTATTTCGAAGGTTCGTTTATCCGAAAATGAAATAGGGTTCGATATTCCGAAGGTTCGTTTATCCGAAAATTAAATCAGGTTCAATATTCCGAAGGTTCGTTTATCCGAAAATGAAATGGGGTTCGTTAATCCGAAAATGAAATGAGGTTCGTTAGTCCGAAAATGATATGGGGTTCGTAATGAACCTTTCGGAATAACGAACTTCATTTCATTTTCGGATAAAGGAACATCATTTCATTTTCGGATTAACGAACCTTCGGAATATCGAACCCGATTTCATTTTCGGAGAAACGAACCTTCGGAATAACGAACCTTCGGAATAACCAAACCTTCGGAATAACCGAACCTTCGGAATAACGAACCTTCGGAATAACGAGCTGTAACCATGATAAACATGTGAACAACATGGTGTCTTAAAGGGCTTTTCAGTCATTCATGTACATATAGGATTAATGACAATCAATAACTTGATGGAAAAAAAACTTCTGCAATGAAGATTTGGCATAATTATTGTATAACTACAAAAAGCATGCCCCTGCATGGCGAAAATCTTCCAGTATCGGTGCCGGAGAGGAGGGATGCCAGTCCACCTCCGTAATTATGCCTTCGACTATAAAACGGAGGATGTACATGTATATCTCACAACATCAAGAAGATTAAATTGTGCACTTGATGATCTTTGTTATACTTTGTTTTCGAAATCAATTTGGCAGCTGCGGTTGTGATACGAATACAGATCAAAACGTTATTGTTCTGATTCGTTTTTTTTTAAATTACAGATGCAACCTGTTGGAAACAAGAGCATCGCGTGGAACACTGGAGACATTTCCATTTCATGCCCTAATGAGGTGAATACAGACTTTATCAATATGTGTTTTATTATTACATTTTACATACAAATAAGCTGATCTGTTGTTGGTAACACCGTAAAAACAACTCCAACGACGTCACGTTGTCGTTGTGACATTTATTGGTTAGCGTTAGAAACATCCATTGGTTGGTTTTGTTGAAATCGATGGCGGATCAAGGATTAGTGTCGCTATGTAATGGAACGTACATGTATATGTGTTTGCAAGTATCCCCCTTTTCTGTCTCAACAAAAAATATAACTGATATGACACTTTAAAAGCGATCAATATACTTCATAAAATGTGATGGGTTGCATTGACTTATCGCTATTCAACTTTCAAGAGGGCTTTTGAGAGCGAGACATGACAACGGACTCCTTTAATTTTGAACAGGCTCACATAGTTTCAAGTGATGAAGTCTCATAGATTTTTGACTGACGAAATTCTGACATAATATTAATATGCATAATATAGATTAAGATGGGGTAACTTCTCTCGCTGCATGGTTGGGGGATTTTCAAATGTCACTCTCCCATACTGAAACATTCAAACAAATTTCGCTTTTGGTTTCCCCCTATAGGAGGTCCCGTACATCTACACAGCACTGAACAGCATACCCGGTTATCTGGACCGGACCGAAGCCCCTCCGACCACTGCAAGCAGCCACACTACCAAGACGAGTCCACTTGCGATTTCGTCCGTCCTCCTGATGATCTCTCTGTCATCAATCATTAATTGTGTTGCTTGAATAGACTATATTTTACAATTGTATTCAAATATTGCATAACATTATCAAATATTATACTATTATGAAGATCAAAAGGGGACACCCCCTTCCACCGCTCCCTCGCATTGTCCCATACTCAAGATCTGATTCAAGGATCACCCCCCCCCCCCCCCCCCCCCCCTTCACACTTCTAAAAACAGATCTACGACACTGGTTGAGGTTCATAATTAATTGCAGACGGAAATTAGAAATCATTAGAAACTCATTTATGCGAATATTGTCGCTAATTTCGAGGGAAAGAAATGTATGTACCTGTACAATGAATATCAAAGGCCTATTATATTTGTGTGTAATTTTGAGTATTTTTGTAATAATTATAATAATTATAATGTATATAAAATGAATGTATCATTTTGTATGTAAATTTCACATGCTACAATTATTAAATATTATAAACATTAAGAACAATCATGTTTCCCCTTTGAAAGGGGACACGTGGTTAATGAAATACATTATTTTGACATATCATATGTATATTTCTATGTTTGAAATTAACAAAGGTTTCAATGTTCTGCAGATTAGATACTATGTGTCACTGTGTACATATAATAATCATATAATGTATAATAAACATGCAGTACTTAATTCAAGTTTATATCAATTTGGTTGATATTTTTATTTTTAAATGTGTAAAAACTCTTTAATATCAGTGTGGCTTTTGTGACCTATTTACATGTATGTTGATGTGTTATATATTCATGAGGGGGTTTGCCCAGGGCCAGGGTGTGTTTCACAAAACAAAAAAAAAATTAAAATTCAAGGGAAAGTGCAGTTCTGGTCAAAATAAATTTTAATAACTTATCTTGTAAGTTATCATGAAAAACTAATAGTTATAATTCAACCATGCTCGAATGGTAACAAAACATATTAACGTTGGTATCCCATTTTCTTTGCCTTCTTTAAAGCAAAATATATTTCTGGTCAGTTTCCTTATATCTTTGAATTAAGACATATTAACGGCTAAGTTAGAACGCTCACAAGAGGGCGCCTTTTTTTGGAAAATAACAGTTTTTCATGACCTTACAAATAAGTTATTTCTTGAAACGATTCCTTTATACTCAAGTTGGACTTAAATTTATGGAAAGCCATCTGTTGACCTATTGTGAAATTGATAAACTATTATTAAATTACAGGGTAAAATTAAATAAAAAATCATAAAATCTTTTCTTTTATGAAGGAGATTTTATGTTCTTGATTTCAAATTTCTTGAAAGTCTTTAATATGTGAATGTTTGCTTTTGGCTATGTTTTAATCCACCAAGGCTGCAAATGGCCTACCATCATTTTAAGTCTAATTTTGAATGTAAGTTCATCTTAAAATCTTTGAGAAAAACACCCAGGATCTCCAAGGTCCACCAAATATATATATTTTTGTTTGTTTAATATACATCAAAATGGCCTTCTGAAGAATTAGTGTGGAGAACCTACCAACACACTTCTCGGGATCATGATATTAAGATTATAACAACAACAAAAATCTATGAGAAAATGTAAAGGAGGGAATTAACACAACAACACTTGTTTTGTTCTTGGCATATGATGACACACGCGGTACCCCGGGGTACCGCGTTGTGTAGCGCCATCTTGTGTCCACTCGAAGCACAACCGTATTGCGTTGTGTATGTAGTGCAGCGCGCGATTGTATGCACGCTATACCCTGGTACAGCCCTAAAAAATAAATAAATAATTAAACAAAATGGCGGATATTCGTTTGGTACCCCAGGGTACCATTTATGTCATCATATATTCAATTGCAAGAATAAATGATGACCTTAGCTTTTCTGAGCTATACCCCCTTTTTTGAGGCATATATGTCTTTTTCTCATTATTCACTGATAACTTATTTAAAAAAATATAGATCAAAATTACATAAAGGAAAGCATGATGTTGCCATACAAGATTAGGTTTAAAATAGAAACTTTTAATAACAAATTTGTCCATGCTAAATAAACAGTCATAGATCTACAGGTATACAATGACACAGTATGTAAAAACAAAACAAGTACAAATATTCAAAAATCTTAAAAACAAGACTTACCAAAACTTATTTTGATAATGTAATAGAACAGACTTTAAAAGTGTTCAGTTGGAATGTACATGACATATACAATTATATGGCACCTGTACAAATAAGTGTATACGATAATTACAGTGGAACCTCATTATTATGAGTTTTGATATTTATTTAAAGGGGTAGTTCAGTTTTGGTAGAGAGGGCGCTGCACAACACAATTTTTTCGTGAGGTAATGAAAAACTGAGTGTCGAATTTGAAAGAACATGCAATTTTAATGGCAGAATAAACTTTATTTGGTCAAAATCGGTTCAGAAATGGCTGAAATATCATCGTATCGAAAAAATCATTGTATTTATTTGGGCCCCAAATAAATACGATGATTTTTTTTTTTTAATTAAAAAAATGCTTACACTTTTGCAAAAATGTTTAAAAGCGTTTTTTTAAATAGTTGTTGATGATCTCTCTTTTTAATCAGTATTTCAACAAAACATCATATATGCATAATTTTGTATGAAAAAGTGGATGAAACCAATGCCTTATTAGAAAGTGCCCTCTTGTGTTTTAATGGTGCTTTTTGAATGATAACAGGCTTTTTACTTAGTCGTTTGTATTTTTGTATACCTTTCGAGCATGGTGGGGTTATAAATATTAGTTTGTTATGTTACTGTTTTTTTACTTAAGTTCAGCCTTACCAAAATGTACTACCCCTTTAACAAATGCCTCTTTACAACAAGGGAGAGCTTTTAGCCGTTGGTCAAATTTATGTTCTGTTTTGTATTAAATTCCTAATATAACACAATGACTTTTGGGGTTCCAAATGTCCTTGTTATAAACAAGGTTCCACTGTATACGTTTTAATTGGAAACACATTTTAAAGTAGTTCCAACATTATCCAGCACTTAAGCTACATATGTTTGTTTAGTATGCATCACTAAAGTAGTTCATATTAGTATTATTCTCATATAATACTGAAAGAGTTCAATCAAAGCAGTCAAAGAAAACAAATTACATTACACATGCAACAGAAAAGAAATTGCAGTGTAACACTTGCAAATTAAACAGAAACTACAGCCTAACACTAACAGGAAATTCTGATTTTAGGTTATCATATCAGTGTAGATTTCTTATTGCACTGGAAAGTAATTTAAACTAAAAGAGAAACTTGGCAATAAGAGGAAAACTTTGAACTCGTAAATTCACAACAGTTTCAACCAAATAGGAAACTGATCATTGCATAATAGAAATCTCAAATGATATCAAGGGTGACAGATGTAAAAAAAATAATACAAAAAGATTGCACACTGAAATGCTGAATAGAGCTAAACATAGTTCTTAGAAAAGAAAACTAAATATCAAAATAAACATCCCAATAACTAGGATTTTCACATGTATAAACAAATTACAATATAATTTTGTTCATGGATAGAGATCAGAAAACTAAACAATTAGGTTTGAGTTCTTTGCTTTATATGAAAATGAAAGGTTAGGCCAATTATGGACCCAAGTCACCCAACCCAACAGCCTCTGGTGTGTAAAATGTGCATCATATATACATGCATACAATTTACATGCTTTGTACCCATTATCCGTCCAATTTTAGTATCTGTTTGCTGAAAGGTTAACACATACCCTGTCCATATAGACATAATAACCAACAAATTATCCTGAGATGTTATTTGATTGTAATAATGTACAACTTCATTTATAATTTTATAATGAGCCAATTACACATATGCATTACATACAATCAAATTCACTGATGTCTACATGTAATTGCTTTTTTAAATGACAAATAAATCTAATTTGATTGATTTAGATTCTTTCCTTCAACGTTTAAGGAAATAGTATTGCTTTAATGGAATGTAATTTACAATTTTAATTGGTATTATACATTGTTGTTAATTTTGTACTAAAGAACGATGGTAAAAAAATTGAACAAAAATATAAGGGAATGAAACAATGAAATCAGTGAACTATGACATAGTTTTAACTTTTGAACATCAGATGCAAACTGTATCACATCGTTTCCAAATAAGTTGGATTCCATCATATATTGAAAATCTTTCATTTATCTTTGGTCAATAAAACATTTATACACCAGTTTCATAGAATTCAAATTGTTGTTCAACTTAGAATGAAAAGAAATAAATAATTAACATTTAACTACATTATTGCCATTTGGTATTATAGTTCTAGTACCATACTAAATAATAAAAATCAATCATATGTTTTGATTCATATCCACTCTTTAACAGAGGTATGTAAAGTTGCACACATACCTTAGTTCCTAGTTTGAACAAGCAAGAAAACAGTACTAACTAGTGTAATTCATCTTGAAAATGGAATAATTTATTAATTGGAATGGTTAATTTTTGATCGTCAATATACATGTAAGAGGCACCTACGTACAAGTTCTGCACTAGAATAACTTTTTGGCCAGATTTCTTGTCCCTCTGATCAGACAAATGCTTGTGAAGACTTTCAACACAAAATGCGCCTGAAGAAAGTCACACACCTTGGACCAGAAATGTCCCGTAAATTCCTGAAACGGTGGGTACTTTGCCAAGGGCAAGTCTGCGACCTTGAGCACCACGAATCCCGCACACATCAGCACGCCCAGGACAAAGTTTTGAAAGTAGCCGGGAGGCTTGTACTTGCAGCACGCGCTCCAACTCGACGATACAGCGTAGACGACATGAGGTAGCAGCGCGACTTCGAATCCCTGCTCGATGGTGAACACCAGATTGTAGCTCAAGATGGACGCGATCATGGTGACCACTGCAAGTCTTGGTTGCCATTCAGTCAGCATGGTTTTACTCATCACCAACACCCAAGCAAAGATTGGCAGCGTGGCCCACTGGTCCAGGATAGCCCACTCTCGCGCTTGGGTTATGATCCTCAGGGCCTGGATAGGTCCGTAGAATGCGAGCATCCAAACCATCACGTACAGCAAATATGCGTCGGTGTCCTGTATAGCAGTCAGTTTGGTATTAGAGATGTAGATGTACACCCCCCAGAAGAGAGCAACCGCCGGGTATCCCAAATTCACAATGGAGTTTGCAGGCATCCTGATGAACTCTGGGAAGGGAATTGGTCCGAGATGGGAGTCGGCCGGTTCTGCATAGTGCTCGTAGCCGGTCTCAACCTTGAGGGTGTCGAACAGTCCCGAGTAAACGATACCCACCATCACCGCCAACGGGATGAGCACCGAGATGCAGGACTGAACCAAAGGGTTGGAGAACGTCGATGGCGCCATCTTCTCGAGCTACATTGATAAATGAACAAGAACATTTCCTTTTACTTCGAAGTTGATCATATTAATTTTGTACTTTACAATATAAAAAAACACATTAAATTATTAAATAAAACAATGAAATAACAACTAACAGGGCATCTGCGGACTGTATAGCGTATGTATTGTAGGTGCATTGAAACTTTACGCTTTTTCAAGTTTTTCAAGGTGTTTTTAGGATTTTAAAAAATACAGTCAGATCTACATAAAACAAGCAAACATTCAGATATTCTGAGGATTCAATATATCTACCATACATACTATAGTAAAACATTTTCATTTTAAAGGGATCTAGTAACTTCGTTGACATGTGCAAAAAGTGATGAATGGTTGATGCAATGTATATTGTTGTTATCTCATATGTCCACAGGGTATTGTTGTGAAAATTTCAAGTCAAATGGACATTGTATGGCCAAGTAATGAGCGAAAATGCAAAGTGATATTCAGTAACTCACTGCACTCACTTTGTACACGGAAGAAAAACTCGCTCCAGTTTTTCTTATCTGAATACTTCAATCATACATATCTTTGTAACGAAAGGGAAATTTGAAAAACCGAAACCTGTCCCATGATTTTATTGTTAATACGAATACAACAAGGTATAAGGGAACCGCTAGAATTACAATTTTATTTTGAGGATTTGGACAATGAACTAAGTCCCTTTAAACTAAAAGGACGATTTCATAACCGTGTTATTTCAACAACAATTAATTACTTCCCTGAGAAAAGCAGTCTTGGTACTCTTTGTGCAACCATTCTTGGATCTTAGATTTGTGTCCTCCAAAAGATTCCGCGAGTGAATAGGTCTAGACAAGTTTATTTTATATTAATAATAATATTTATAAATTTACCGAGTCTGGAGCTGCGGACCATTCTTTTTAATGCTTTAATGCTTTCTAGATTACTAAAAATATCAATGGGGCCCGGGGGGGTCTGTCCTCATAGAAAGGGGGGTATCATGCGTGACCAAGGACTTGCCAAAAGCACCCTAAACGAGTATTTGCGTGGTGCAAAAACACACCCTAAGTAAGTATGATTATCGGTAATTTGATACCCTAAGCAAGTAATCAATTTTTTGTAAACCCCTAAGCAAGTATTTTTGATACCCTAAGCAAGTAATCAATATTTTGTAAACCCCTAAGCAAGTATTTTTGATACCCTAAGCAAGTAATCAATTTTTTGTAAACGCTCTAAGCAGGTTATAACTATTTTTGATACCCTAAGCAAGTAAGCTGAGTTTTTGAGACCCTAAACGAGTAATTAATCTTTTTGAGACCCTAAACGAGTAATTCATCAGCCTAAAAAAGATACCCTTTTTCCTGATTTTGGGTGATTTTGAGACCCTAAACGAGATACTCGAGTATCTCGCCTGATCGTAAAAAACCACCCTAATTACTTGTTTTCTTGGTCACACATGATACCCCCCTTTCCCCCCCCCCCCCCCCCGGGCAATGGGGTCAATAAAGGCAAGGCAATACATGTCATAATGATTTGTGTTACACTTTAGTATTTCATTTTCAATTTCATCATCTAATGTCTGATTCAACAATTGATCAATTCATTTGCTCGACCATTCCAAATCAAATCACATTCACAATCAACAACGTCAACGCCACGGTCAACGTCTCCCATTTCACATTTGTTACAATATTTTATAAAAACGTATAATCAATACTCACTTTAATAGTAAAAGGTTGTGTATTCTCCGGTGAAATGTACGGGCAGGCTACATCTCCATTAAAATCGCAGATCGGGTAAAAACTGACATTTGGCTGCTCAGAGTCCGATCATTCCATGCATCAATCCCACACACCCACTCTCTCTGATGGTTTCAAATTGAAGTGTAGGTCATCTCAGCTCGCGGGCTCGGAAAAGGTTGACACAAATTTCTGTGCAAAGGGATACAGACGCGCTAAAATAAGTGCGCATTTACGCTAGATCTAAACGTATCTTTTTCGTACATAGAAGATACGCTAATCGGCTCAGCATGTATTATCTCAATGACCATATTGAAGTTAGCGACTATCCCAACACCACAGCGTTCACAGTAGTAGGAAATTCTTGCTTAGCGTGGAAGAGGGTATTATAAAGTCTAGATCGGGTGGGCGGGGCGGCGTAATTGCGTAAAAATAGTGGCGGCACGAGCCCCCGCCCCCCCCCCCCCCCAATAATTTGATAAACTATACAACGGTTAAACAAACAAAAAACATGAAGAGGAATGGTTTGAAGAAAGAAAGAAATATATGGATAAGTGGGCCCTAAACTGTAACGTGTGCCCGATGTGCCCCTTGGCATTCCGAGTTCAATAACGCTACCGTCCATTGGCAAGGGGTGTACACTTTTCCCATGAGAAGTTTCCCAGATAATGAAAAAAAAAAAAAAAAACATTTCCTAACAATTATTGGCCAAAATTCTTATCAGTGGCACCAGTACGTAGCTCCGGGCTAATTAAGTCAACCGTTGCGTTTTGGTCAAACTGAATTTTAGTAACCAAAACCTGCACCATTATCATTACAAACTAATAATTATAACTGCACCACGCTAGAAAGGTATACACAATTACAAACGACCAAGTAAGAGGATGCTATCAGTATCATTAATAAAGAGCCGTTAAAACTCAAGAGGGCGCTCTCTAAAAACTAATTGGTTTCAACCATTTTTCGTACACAATTGTGCATGATTGTGATGTTTTGTTAAAATAATGATTAAATAGAGATATCATCAACAACTATTTTAAAACCTCTTGAAATTTTTTGAAAAAAGTGTATAAGCATGTAATGTATTTTTTAAAGAGTCAAGATATCGCCAGGACGATATAACGAAAACAAATTTTTGAAATCAAATTTTACAACTATGAGAGCATTCGAAAAGGAATGATTCTCATTTCACATGTTTTATTCAGTGAACTTTCTAATGGAATTAAAACCAACCACAACCAGTTACAAGGGGCATTTCGGGAAGTACAAATATAAATGCAAACCAGCACCCTTAGTAGCTCTGCATAATTATCCATACAAGGTTTCTCTTGTCATTTTCAGTTATGACCGCGGTGACCAGTAGGGCTATGGGTCCTGGATCATCCATGATTGATCACTGAAATGGAATATGTCCCGATGCCTATCTACATGTATCTATCTATCTACCTATCTACCTCATATCTACCTACCTACCTACCTATCTATCTAGGCTATCTCTATCTATCTATCTATCTATCTATCTATCTATCTATCTATCTATCTATCTATCTATCTATCTATCTATCTATCTATATCTATCTATCTATCTATCTATCTATATCTATCTATCTATCTCTATCTATCTATCTCTATCTATCTATCTATATTATATCTATCTATCTATCTATCTATATATCTATATCTATCTATCTATCTATCTATCTATCTATCTATCTATCTATCTATCTATCTATCTATCTATCTATCTATCTATCTATATCTATCTATCTATCTATTATATCTATCTATCTATCCGATATCTATCTATATCTATCTATCTATCTATCTATCTATCTATCTATCTATCTATCTATCTATATATCTATCTATCTATCTATCTATCTATCTATCTATCTATCTATCTATATGTCTGTCTGTCTGTCTGTCTGTCTGTCAATCTATCTATCTATCTATTCTATAATTATGTTTTGTCCCTCCATGTGGAAGGGGGGGGGGGGGGGGGGGGGGGGGGGGGGGGGGGGTCCCAGGGCCGGGGTTCCCCTTTCCCGTGAAATGATTTTGATATGCATGGATGGTTCACATTATTTTTTGTCGCTAATTTCAATTCTTCATTTGGCGACTACTCATCAGGCAACATCCTGAATAATTTGACGATCTAATATTTAATTTGGAAGGGTAAAAGCAAACTAATGATGGAGCTACAGGAGGCAGAAAGAATAGAACTGCTAAGGGGTAAAACAGGTAATGAGTTTTGTTCATTGAAGTATATGAAAGGGATGAAAGAAAACATTTTATGGAGGGTTTTTTAGTGACTGTATTGTCTGACTGCATGTGCATTGGCATTGCATTGTGTGAAAGCAAGCTGAAGCTTAAAACTAGCACCGGTTGCGTAGTCCCGTCTATTCATTTTCGTGTCGTTTAAGAGGTAAATGACTCTTACTTCAAAGTCTTCTGCATTTTCTTCAGAAACGTGCTTAAAACAAATGCATGCATGAGATTGCATAGTTATAAGGAAATGTACACTTTACCGCAACACTCGGCTCTGGCAGCCTAACCTCTGACAGTGCGGCGCACTTGTTACTTCATAATGCGCACACAACTCGTCTAACTAAGTCTAAAAAGGGGCTAAAAAGTAACACTGTACACAGTAGTGACACTAACAAAGCTACAGTAACACAGTGTCAGTGACTCAGTCACACACGAATTAAGTTAACCGTATCTACATGATCTAGTAAAGCCAGTCAAGGCAAAGGCAAGCCACTGCGTGAGACGCTTATTTTTGCACGCTAAACTGGTAGGGAGAAAGTGGTAAAAACGTGACGAAAATGGCTGATTATTGTTATTTTTAGAGCTTAAATTTAATTCTTTATCTGAATAATATTGACTTATTATCGGGGGGGGGGGGGGGGGGCACCCCTACAAGACAAGGGGTTAACAGCATGCTGCATTAACCCCTTACTCCATTGCCTTGAAAAAAGCCTGATAGTCAGCTGCCTTCATTGTCCAAGTAAACACTGGGGTATTCCCCTGTCTACCTAGCCTTAAAACTAGATGTTTTTCACACTATTGATCAATTTGATGCTGTGTATGTCTGTATAAATTGCATAATATGGCTTTGGCCTTTGTTCAACAAACAATTATAGCATGCCTTCATTGAATCATTGTGTTAATCTTATAAGTAGTTCAAAGCTGGTTGTAAAGAATTCCTTAAGAGTCACACATTGACTATGCTGCACCCCTGCAAATAGTATAAATCAGAGTACTTTGCAGAACCCATTGTCAGTTAGGTCATTCAGACACTAATCTCTGAAATAATCCCTTCAGCCTTTTGATAATACTGGCTGGCAGACAAGCCTAAACATGTAAACAACTGTTCTAAAACCTGTAGTTGAGGGCTGCAGAGTCAGAAAGCTCATGCTCAGATTGGAGCTTCAAGTCATAGATCAAATATTTAAAAAACTGGAATTTAAAGTGCTTCTGACATTGGAAAGCTCATGTAAGTTTTAAATTATATTCAATTCTAACCCCCTGTTATGTTAAGTTTGATTAATTGGTGAGATTTTAGCTAGAAATGATTTTATGATTTTTGCCAGTCTCACAAATTTGTTTACTGCAGCCTGCCTATGAGAGTGACCCAAGGGTGGGGGGGGGGGGGGGGGGGGGGGGGGCACCCCCCGAACATCTAAATTTCTAGACAAAAGAATGTCGGAAACTATAAACAGAAAGAAAACAAAATCCGAATGAAGCCGTGGCAGAAAAGTGTAATTTACCCTAGTCTTTTTCTCTCACCTTGGCCTTTTGGGAGGCACAACATACTTCGCCAGAAACCAACATTTTTCTTTGGGGCACTACAAATTCTAATAATTGACAAAATTAACTTGCCCGACTGGGAATCCAAAATTAACAGACATTTGTTTGTTATGCTTTGATTGCGGCCTCTTAATTCTGTTTTAGGGCGAGCAAAATTGTATAAATCTCTATTTTACTTACTTGCCTGACTAGGCCACTACGAATGAAAATTAATTTCTAGCATTGATATTCCTCTTGCAGGTCTTGGGTTTAACATCAAGGGTGGCGAAGACCAGCCCCTCATTCAAGGAGACACAGGTATCTTTGTCACCAAGATCAGGGACGAAGGGGCAGCTGCAAAGGACGGCAGACTACAAAAAGGAGATAAAATTATAGAGGTAATATTGAATATTCGCTGTCCAAAAATAATGGACAATCGGCCACATTCTCTACCAAGACGTGCTCAAACTTTCAAAGCATGGCTTAAAGAATGGATGTTCTATACAATTACATAGAAAATCAGTTCTTTTAGTCATGCCTAAGGTACAGATATTTTCTCACTTCAGAGTCGGGGCTTCAACATTGCCTGGTGTAACTTTCTTAGTTTGGATATGAATTTTTGGTGTTATGAAATATTAATAGAAATGGAAAATTGTTCAGAACAATTTAATTCTGAATATAAACTCACCAAATGGTTACATTTTGATATTTCAGGGATGCCAGTTTTCAGAAAAAGGCCTATATTCAGGCCTTTTTCCTGAAATTCAGGGTTGTACCACACATAGGTACATTACAGTAGCATTGTGTGGAGATCAACCGCTTCCGCCTGCTGCACTATCCAAAAAATGAACAATTTTTGTCGGCCGATTTCTCCCTAAATTTACCAGCAAATGCAAAAAAACTTTTGTTTATGTGATCCCTAAGTCATATACTTTGATAATAATTACCGATTTTGTTGTTTTGAAGATTGCAAAATGTAGAAAAAAAAACGATTATTTCCCGTCTGTTTTCATTACCGATGTATCCTAACACACAACGTTCAACTGATGAACGGTACAGTGTATGAATAGGCAGCATGGTAATCTCCCGTGTATTACCATATATTGCGTGTAAATGGTCCACCTAAGTGGACCATATACTTTGTAGATGTGGGTTGTACCTTGCTAGTATCCCTGAATTGTCATATTCTCTCCTGATGAGGATATCACAATATAACACATGAAATTACAAATGTTGAAGTTAGGATTTGATGCAATTAAAATAACAAATTTACATCAAGCTTCAGTAAATTTGTTACTACTGTCAATTACTTCCTCTACAATACATGTATATTCATACTAGAGCTGAGTCAAACCGGATATTTTGCATTTCGAATATGAGTCGTGTAAAAACGGTCGGATATCGAATATTCGGAAATTTTTTTTTTCTTTTTTTTTCTTTTTTTTTTTTTTCATAATTTTTAAAATAAATATTCTGTCCGTTTTTTTCAATTAGAATCGGCAGTACAGTGTGATGTTATACAAATAATACACTGTCTAGAGTGCAATGTGTAAATGCATCGCACGCGAGGCTCTGTTAGCTGTGCGTTGCGCACGAGGCGTAGCCGAGTGCGCAACGCACAGCTAACAGAGCCGAGAGCGCGATGCATTTACATGATGCACGATAATTGAGACCGTGTATTATTTGTTTTATAACACGAGCTCAACCACGGAATCGTTTATTTTGCTGGATTTTTAAAAACAGACTTGCCATGCCACAATTAGTAACCCAGTCTATCTACCCTCTAGAGCATCTCTAGAGTGTGAATATGAATTTACAAAATTCACCATCCGACTACCTGCACTCGCTTCACTGAATGTGAAGCTCAGCAGATCAAACGCAGTCCACCAGAAATTGCCGAAAAAAATTCCCGTAAAATGAGAATTATCAAAGCATTTTATGCATTTCCATTCCAAAACTTACCAATATCAAACCACATACCATATAATTTACGAAACTGCTAGGATTGATATACTACAATACCGATAATTTACAAAACGAAGCTTTTTCCATCTTTTTTTTTTATCACTTTCGCAAGTTTGTCTCCGATAGAACTATGTAAACAAGCATTGTGACGTCATAGCCGTGCAAAAAGGTGTGCAATGAAAACGAGTAATGCATGGGGTTGCACCCTGTTTTGCACGGTCGTGCATGTTTGTTGAAATTTAATGAATAGTCACGTGACTGGATTTAACCAATCACGTTACTGAATTTACCAGAGCCGTGTTATAATAGTGTACAAACTGCTGTCAAGATGAAATACTTTGATATCTCATCATAGATTCTTCTAAATTTGGCACTCACTATATACAATCCTCTTACCAAGGCTTTGGTTTATTATTTGTTTTGTTTATTTGTAATTTATGTTAAAATACCTTAACTTTTAACTTTAGCAATAGATAAGCAGGGTTCAATGTGCCATTTTCTGATCGAATCTATCGAATGGGGATTACAAAATTAAACAGGAAAAAAAAAAAATAAAATAAAAAAAAAAAAAAAAAAAAAATTTAAAAATCAATTTTTTTTGTTTTCTTTTTTTTTCTTCGGATATTCGTATCCGAAAATTTGTATTCGGTATCCGACCTTCACGGTCGGATATCGAATAGCCATTTGATTTGACTCAGCTCTAATTCATACTAGTCTAGCTTTTAGCTAAACATGTACATGTTTGAGTTGTAATGCTGAAATAATGTTATAAAGGAAGAAACATGCAACATAAATTGCTTTATACATTTATATAAATATAATATGTTTTTTAAAATCTCTGATTGATGCAGATAAATGGTGAAGATGTTCGAGCTGTACCACACAAGAGAGCAGTGGACCTATTTGTCAATGCTGGGGAATCTGTCGTCCTTGTAGTACAACATGGTGCAGAAGCAATATTACGGGTAAATTAATAACATGTAGATCAGTATACTCTTTAAATAGAACATTGCCAGAAATTATAATGTCCTTTCATGGCAGGTACAATGTAGTAGCTTACATGTAATTCATGCTTGTATGACTTTGCCAGAAAATACACGGGGGCAAAGGGCGATTCGCCCCCGATACCTTTAAAATCGCCCCCGTGAGCCACGGCACGGGGGCGAAAAAAAAAAAAAAAAAAAAATCTTTTTGCATGATCGGAAAGCGCCAGAAACGTACCAAACATGGCATAATTCAAGTTCAAGTTCAAGTTCAGTTTATTTCACATCACATTAAAAAATACATCAAAATATACATCAGAATATATACCTAGGAAACATTGTAGAAAAAACAGTATTCGAGAGTATATATATACAAACATCTAAAACATCTACACACAGCAATACAAGGACATGATAAAATAGTAATAATAAGCCGTAGAGGATGTGAGGGAAAGGCAAAGGCCATTGGCCTGTCAAGGCCTTTCCCTTTATTAGCTACGACTTATTGAAATGAATATAAAAATTAATTACAAAACACACATAACACATAAAAAGCAGGCATTTAAATTATAGATCTATTGTAATGATGTACTATTCAATAATCCTTTAAACTTCCTTTTAAAATTACCTAGAGTTGGACACTGTTTCAATTCATCAGGCAAATCATTCCACACTATCGCACCTTGATAACTAATAATTGATCTAGAAAATTTATATTTACAGAACGGAGTATATATTTTATGTGAATTCCTTGTTTTATAATAATAATAATAATAATATACATTTATATAGCGCATAATAGTAAAATTACTCTCTATGCGCTTTACAATACTAAATTAAATAAACAAAATATATTACAACCTACAAAAACAACGTACACACAAAAATTATACAATTAAAGAAAAGATAAATATTATTACAGTGCAGCCTATTTAAACAAAAAGATGGGTCTTTAATAACTTCATAAACGAATCTGTGTTTTTAATGTCTCTTAAATGTTGGGGGAGCTCATTCCATAACCTGGGTGCTACTGTTGCAAATGCACGATCCCCGTATGTATGTGTTTATACACATTAATATCCCTATTATATTTAAAATATCCATTTTAAAGAGGAGGTAATAAGTTTTTGAAATATGAATACATAAAACATGCATTCTGCAATTTATTTATGTCATATACATTTAATATTTTCAATTTAAAAAATAACTTATGTGTATGTGCTAAATAATGTGATTTAGTAATCGCACGAACAGCCCTTTTCTGTAATAAAAAGAGTCTATTCAATAAATAAAATGAGCAATTGCCCCAAACAATATTACAATAACTTAAATGTGATAAAACCATACTATTGTATATATTCACTAAAATTCGCAAAGGCAAAATATACTTCAAATTATTTAATACTCCAACTATTCTCGAAATCTTTAAAGAAATATAACTAATATGCTCGTTCCAACTTAATTTTTCATCTATAAATACACCAAGAAATTTAGTACATTTTACTTGATTTATTACAACCCCATTTAATTGAATATTTATCAAATCTTCATTAATATCTAAATTATGTGGTCTAAATATTATATAACATGTTTTACTATAATTAATTTGGAGTTTATTGGCTATAAACCATGATTGCACTATATAAGGCTGTTGACGAGTCCCGGGTACCCGGGTCCCGCCGAAAAATGTCGAGTCCCGGGCGCAAAAATCGATACTCGATATCCCGAAAAAAAAGCAAAAAGTCCCCTTTTTGAACGCCCGAGTTATCTGCCCACTCTCATTTTCTTTTCATTCCTTTTTCCCTCTTTGCTGTATTTTAGAAGATGATTTATTGTCATAAATGCGCTGCATTTTTGTCACTTGAATGAACATGTTTTCCCAGCGGCGTGACATGCCTATAGCGAAATCAACAAATGGATAAATTTCGGGTACCCGGGACTCGCCCGAAAAATTATCGCGAGTCCCGGGTAGTAAATATACCCGAAATCGACAGCCTTAGCACTATACCCATTTCTACATTAATTACATCATTTAAATGTTCTAAATCTTTACCCGACACATATAGGCTGGTATCATCAGCAAATAAAAGTACAGATAAAACATCACTTACATATTGCAAATCATTAACATAAAGCAAAAACAAAAGAGGTCCCAGGTTAGATCCCTGAGGTACACCAACAGAAATATTTCTATACTGAGAATTATGTCCATCTATACATACATACTGTGTCCTATTACTTAAATAACTTTGAAACCATTTTAATGCGATACCTCTTATTCCATAAAAATTAAGTTTTTGTAATAAAATAGAATGATCAATACAATCAAATGCCTTTGACAAATCTAAAAAAAAGTCCTATAACTGTTTCTTTTTGCTCAAAGGCTTTGGCGAGTTTATCTGTAAAATCAATGAGGGCATGACTAGTACTGTATCCTTTTCTAAATCCAAATTGTTTACTGTATAAAATATTGTGTTTATCAACAAAATATATCAATTTATTATATACAATTTTTTCTAAAATTTTACTAAAAATTGATAAAACAGAAACAGGTCTATAGTTATTCAATAAAGTTTTACTACCTCCTTTAAAAACTGGTATAACCTTTGCAATTTTTAATGCACTAGGAAAAACACCTTCCTCAAGAGAACAATTAAAAATATTACACAAAGGAGAAACAATTGCATCAATAGAACATTTCAACACTTTAGGACTAATTCCATCAGACCCTGCTGATTTATTTACATCTAAATTTAAAACAATATTAATAATGTCTAATTTTAAAATTGGGCTAAAAAACAAAGAGTCCAAACAATTTCCATGCAAATAACTATTGAAAGAACGAGTACTATCTCCTGAGTTATGTACATTATCATGAATTTTCTTTCCAATAGTACTAAAAAAATCATTAAACAAATTAGACATTTCAACCTTATCAACTACAACATCTCCTTCATGCTCAATTTCCTTAATAGGGTCCTTATATGTTTTCTTATTCAATACTTCATTTATTATACTCCATGTTTTTCTTGCATTATTCAAAGCATCTTTAAATTTAGCATCGTAGTATTTACGTTTAGCATCTCGTATTGCACTATTTACCGTGTTTCTGTAACATTTATACACCTGTTCTCGATAGGTAGTAGTATTTTTCAAATATTTTTTATATAAAGTATATTTATGTTTACACATTTTCTTAATTTCAACAGTAAGCCATGGTTTAACAAACTGATGTTTCTTTTTCCTTATCTGAACTTCTGGGAAACATTCATCATATAATTTACAATATATTTCAATAAACTTACTGTATTTTTGATTTACATCTTTAATATAATCCAAAATACTCCAATTAACAGAATGTAACTTTGATTGAAATGTTTGAATATTACAATCATTAATTTCTCTCTTTATAAATTGTTCATTATATTCATTTACATCGTTATCAAAAGTAATAATTATATAAGGGGTTAAATGGTCACTAACATCTGTCAATATAAGACCACTATCTTGTACCTTTTCTGTGTAATTATAAAAAATATTATCTAAAATAGTTGCTGAATGTGAAGTAATCCTGGTTGGCCTGAATATTTGAGGTAAATATGAAAATGATATAAAGCAATCAAAAAAATCATTAGCACATGATGAAACATCTAGATTCATTAAGTCAACATTAAAATCACCCAATATAGCACATTCCTTTTTCTCATTATTTATAACATGTAAAGACTCCTGGAATGTATCTATAAAAGTACGTATTGATTGTTGAGGAGGTCTGTATACAACTACAATTATATAATTCATTATCTTATTATACACTTCAATAAAAATACTTTCTACACTTTCATTACAGACATCTAAATCTATTCTTCTTTTAAATTTAATATCATCATGAATAAATATCCCTACACCACCACCTCTTTTTTCATGTCTACAATTACTAATAAATGAATGTTGAGGAAGAGGATAATGTTCATCGTCACCATCTTTCAACCAAGTTTCAGTGACGCCAATAATTGATTTACATAAAGGCCTCTTAACAGTTTGAACACATTCTAAAAAATTATCATAATTACGTTTCAGGCTACGACAATTAAAATGGAACAAAGATAGTGTATTACTTTTATCAAATAGTTTATTATATTCATAAAATTCGTGTGGGGTATAATATTTATTGTCAGTGCCAAATTCTCTATTATGAATGGAAGATAAAGAGTCATTTTGTCTATTAAGTCTATTACAAAGAAAACAATTGTTACAATTTACATCAGAATTCTGCCTGTTGCAAAGAACACATGTACACATACCAGACAAAGAATAAATACACACACAGTACAAAACAGAGAAAAAAATAAAAAATAAAAAATACAGGTATAAAATATACTAAGTAAATGTGCACTTTTCAAATTCACTATGGTCTATGCACTAGTATACAAAAGTAAGAGTTTATCTATGAAATTTAAAGTAAAGTATATGGCACTGGTTCTGCTGGGCATCTACGTCCAAATGGATAATACTATAGATTGAGTAGCATTGTTGAGTAGCATTGAGTATTACATTTAAAAAAAAAAAATATATATATATATATAATGCAAGAAATAATCATAAATGATTGAGAAGGAAGAATAATAGGCGTAGCTTAATAAGCATTGTTCCTCCCTTTAATCCTCCAAATGAAAAAAGGCACTGGTCGAAAAATTGGTCTCCGCCAGGACGGAAAAATTGGTCTCCGCTGGCGGAGACCAATTTTTCGTCCAGTGCCTTTTTTCATTTGGAGGATTAAAGGGAGGAACAATGCTTATTAAGCTACGCCTATTATTCTTCCTTCTCAATCATTTATGATTATTTCTTGCATTATTTAAATATTGGAAGAAACCAAAGCTGTATGTATTAGTTCACTTCTCGCTTATATATATATATATATATATATAAGCGAAAAGTGAACTAATACATACAGCTTTAGTTTCTTCCAATATTTAAATAATGCAAAGAATAATCATAAATGATTGAGAAAGAAGAATGATAGGCGTAGCTTAATAAGCATTGTTCCTCCCTTTATATATATATATATATATACATTTATTGTTGTTAAGTATCAATTATTCACAAATTGTTCAAAATTAATTGATCCAGAATCCCAAAGTTATTAAAAGAGAGAGTGTCATCCTGGCTTTAAGTATAATGTTGAACTGGTTCCATGATTATATGTCTCTATATTCATCAGCTTCAGCTTCAGCTCTTGTCAGACTGTGATCAAACTTTGAGTTTCAATATTGTTTCCTTCGGTTATCCTATTTAAAGTTTGATTACAGTGTTTATAATTATCAACATTTTAAAAGATAAACTATCACGGACTATCACCTATCATACTAATGGTCCTGTTAATTCCTTTCTTGATTCCAGCTTCATTAATCTGCATTACACTCAGCTTGGCGCTGTTACGATTCCAATTCAATTGAAGTACAAGTTGTGCAAACGAATGCAGTAGGCAATCATGTTTGAGCCCAATAACTATTTAATTACTCATACATGTTAACTTGCTTTTTGGCTTCTATCGTAAAAGCCAACATCTAGAATCTATAGAGAACTTAATTGAGCCAAGTTATGTATCACTTTAATCATCTGCTTGCCTTCTTTGCAGGTTTTTGTCGCTGCTAGGATCCTCCCGTCAACTGACCACGCTGCTTCCACCTTGGGATGAGCCAAAGTTTTTATGAGGACATCGTAGTTCCTGCTAGTAAGGTCTTCATGTACAGATAGGCCGGTTCTCTTCAGATTTCTCTTCACTTTCATGATTTCGATTTTTTTCTTGTAAGAGCACAGCTTGATGAGAATTGGTCTCGGCTTAGATGTCTTGTTTCCAGGACCCGAGACACGAGGCTTCCCCGATCGATGACTGCCTTCGATGTCATCTGGCGAGAGTGAGCAGGGCAGGTTTGCGTTGAGCGCTTGGATGACAGCTCGGTCGGTGTTTTCTCCAGCCGCTTCTGGAACACCATACAGCCTGATGGAGTTCCGTCGGTTATGTTGTTCTGCATCATGTATCGAGTTCTGCATGGCATCGATGTGGTCTTTCATCTCGTTGATTGATTTTGACAAGTCTTTCACTTCTTGGGCTTTCTCATCTAATGAGTTCTGCATGTCTAGTAGAATTCCATCATGATTTTCAAGTCTATTTTCAGTTTCTAAGATGCGTTTGGAGAGATGTTCCTTCACTTCAACGATTGTGTTTGCGACAATCTTTGCTACACAATTCTGTAGTAGCTTTGTGAATTCAGTATCCTGTAGTAATTGTTTTATAAAACCTGATAAATCAGACTGTGCACAGTTCAAGGTTGGTTTTGACTTGTCTGATTTCTTTTGGCTTGAGGGTTGTTTTTTAGAAGACTTTTTCCCTTTACTAGCTTTCTGGCTTGTGGATGCAGATGTAGTTCGTTTTGATGTTCTTGTGCTTGTGCTTGCACTTGCAGGTGTATTAATAATTTCACTTTCAGTTCCAATATCATCAGAATCTTCAAGATTTGTTGTCACATTAACAGTGTCGGCCATGATGATCAATATTAAAAGTTTATTCAAATGCAAACTGAATTGAATTCATATCATACAGTCAACTGAAAAACATGCACTTTGCGTGATCAATGTATTGTTACGTATTGTATTGCATACATGTACGTACTAACTCACGATGTAGTGTGTGGGACTAAGTAGGTCGGCTGGTAGCTAGTCGGCGTCATTATTCATTTCATAATTCAGCTTCAAAAGTCGATTTTTATATCAAAAGTCAAGATTCATGATATTCGTTACCGTAGATGCTCCAAACCAGGCCATTGAAGATGGTGTTAAGACGTTGTTTAAAGCATTTCCTTGATGATATATCGTCAATCGCAATCAGCGTTGATCATCGTTTCTGTGATAACATTAGTTAGATAGATCACATCATAGATCACATCATAGATCATAGATCATAGATCATAGATCACATCATGATAATCATTTATTAGACCCTTGAGCAGTGAAAACGATGTATACAAAAAAAGAGCCCCCGTGAGCCCCAAAATAGCCCTCGTGAATAATTTCACGAGGGCGTTTTTTTCCCTCAAAATTTTCAAAATCGCCCTCGTGAAAAAAAAAGTATTTTTTTGGTTGTTTCCATGTATAGGTATCCTTTGTAATTGAAGTTGTATTTCATCTTTATTTTGCTAATTTAATGTTCATGATTATATTCAGCATTTTTTGTGTACTATGGATCTTGTTATACCATTGCAAATTGCGGTGTTATTATTCTTGGTCATTGGTGACATTTTTAAAACAATGATAAAAAAAATGTAAACAGTGAAGTCTAAACTTTCATATTCAATTATTATTAGCTCTATTTTCTCATTAACAGAAAAGGGGCACAAAAAGATCCAGCAAGATTGAATACAGTTCAGGCGGACACAAATACTGTAGTATCCATTATTGGTCCACCAAGCATCTTCCCAGAAAAAAATATTTGTAAACTTCCATATTCAATATAATTTATATTGTTATATATATATTTGTTTATTATACATTTATTTCATGTATTTTGTTTCTACAGAAAAAGTATGAGGATGCTCGAGCAAGAGGATCGGGAGCCGGAGGCAGCAGTGGCGTGCAGTGGTTAGTTCTTCTAGGTGCAGTAGCAGCCGTAGGGGCCTTTGTATGGTTTAAGACAAGACGACGTTAACCCCCCCATCCCCGGAAACCCTCTTAGAGTATTCAAAGCTATATTTTTACCTTATCTACTATATCATTAACATGTAACATCAGTCTGTTTCTTTCTACTTTGAGTGAATGTACAGCTGAAGAAAGGTGGAGAGATGGATTGGATAGTATTAAACTGCAACTAAATATCTGACAAAAAGACAAAAATGTCAGTTTCCTTGCCAAGTCACATTTGTGCATTTTAAATCAGTGGTTTTTGGTCCTTTAAATTACACCAGCTCTGACTTTAAAGGCGATGGTAAATTTAATTTATGAAGTAATTTGAATTGGAAGTGTGTTAGTGGCATTCTGTCTCGAATCTGAAACTTAAAGAAAGAAATCACGTAGTTCTGATGTGCTTATGCCCTTTTGAACAATTAATCTATAACTGAGGAGTTAGAAATGGAATCAAGATTGGTACATGGATAAAACTTTAAAAGGTATCAACTGTTATTCTTGCTCATGACCTGGTTGTGCATTATAAAAACGCTTGAACTGTGCATATCAAAGTTTGTAAATACTCATTGGAGATTGGGTTGAAGATAATTCCTGCCTAGCTTAATCAAGCCAAAGATGTTTAATGTTGCAAATTAAGGGTCCTGAAATTATAAAAATATCCTATTGTATGATAATAAACCTGGGTTGTGTGATTTAATTATCGGCTTTGCATCTATTAGTTGCCTTGTAATGGGTTTGATAACTAGTGTAGATTTTTAGAAGAAAAAGGAAAGAACAACTTTAATGTACTGAATGAATTAGTATTTTAACTTAAATGGCATACCATTTGAAAAGTTTTTTAGGAAATGAAAATGTCCTTGTTTGAGATCTTGGATTGTGCATGCTTTGTAGTGATGTTCATGTATGCATTGCAATAACAAAGTATTACTAGTAGTATGAAATCGAAGGGTAAGATTTTATTGTACATAGTGAAAGGTCTTAGGTTTCCCTATGCAAGGAAGTGCTTATTTTGTAACCCCCAAATTATTATTTTTTTTTTCTTAGTGACCCAGTTAGGCAAGTTAAATAGAGATATTGCAAATTATAGTGCTCTAAAACCAGAAATTTGTGGCCCTATTAAAACAACATCAACATCATCAATGAACAAGTCTTTATTTTTTGTCGTTGCCCAGTTTGGCACTTAATGAAACTTTGGTAGCCTGAACCTATTTAACCCTAACCAGGCCGGGTTATTTTGGCTATGCTATAGCCGGGGGGGGGTGGATTCCACCCCCCCCTGAGATCTCGGCCCGCCGAACGCGCGGCCGCCACAAAATTTGGCACACAGATAGTTTGCGACATAATCTACAAGATTACATTGTTATCTTTTTTGAAAAAAATAAATTTCTACTTAATTATGCAAATTTATGCAAAAATCCTCTTTTTGTCTATAAATCACTAAATATGACCCAGAATATGCTAATTTTGTGCATGAATATTCTTTATGACCTAATTAAAAGGTTTTCAACATTCAAAATTGCGACAGCCAAAAAATTCCTTATGTATTTCTTTGTTTTTGGAATTTCTTATGTATTTCTTTGTTTTTTTACTTTTGTTTTTTATTGTTTTTTTCGATGGAATAAATTATTAACCATTATTCAACAAT
This sequence comes from Echinarachnius parma, assembly GCA_037951105.1. NCBI lineage: Eukaryota > Metazoa > Echinodermata > Echinoidea > Clypeasteroida > Echinarachniidae > Echinarachnius > Echinarachnius parma. The sequence continues at coordinate 43,119 of JBAMJV010005666.1, read as the reverse complement.
TTTTAGCCTGAAATTAAATGATTGCAGTGATTAGAATGAAAAATAATGAAGGTTTTGTCTATTCTAGGAAAAACTCAATTTCCATAGGATTTGTACACAAATCACAAAATTTAGCGATTTTCGGGCCGACGCTCACTTACAAAAGGTCACGTGACTTTAGAACGGTGTACCCGGTCGTCGCAAATTTGGTCTCAAAAGTTGCGCATGACTTCAATGAAAAAACTCATGAAGTCGCGCGGCAATACCTGCGCGGGTTGCGGAATAATCGCGCAAAAAGTTGAGGGGGGGTGGATTCCACCCCCCCCCCCCCCCCCCCCCGGCCTGGTTAGGGTTAAGGTGGCCCCTGGCCAGTGGGCCAGTGCTAGTTTTTGGCCCTGCCATAAAAAGAAATACATGTTGACCCTTCACTCCCTCAGTATCGGTCTCTGTAATGGCTAAACAGTTTGTACAATATCATGCTCATTCATTGGACTGGAGCAAGAGTTAAAAAAGCAATTGTAACAAGAAAATAATTATCTGGCGAGAATGTAGAACTTGAGACGACTAAAAAACTGCGCAATGTCCGAGGCATACTTTTTGTAAAATTAAACTAATTTTGTGCTCTTATTGTGCCATTGTTCTAAAACTTCAACATGATTGCTTAATATGTGCCGACAACTATTACTGCATCACACATTTCTGTTGCACACCGTATGTGCTTATTTTGTTATTATGGTCATTTATTGTGTCTTGTTGTAATTTAGTTTTTATAACATGTCATCTTAATCGTCCCACCATTTTAAAGTCTAGCCTGTGATGGTAGTTTGTTATAGTTAATAAAGAGTGTCAGCTTTATCGTCCCACCTTTCAGAAGTATAGAGTGTAATGGTAGTTCTTTATTTTAAGATGCTGACCATGCCTTTTAATTAGAACATCTTTTTTTCATCCATTGACTAAATTTTCTTTTGATTTGCTGGGGATAATTGTTTATACGAGTACAGTGGAATCTCATTATAACTGAACTCAGGACCATGGATTTTAATACCTTGTTTTATAAAGAGGTAATTTGTTATATCAGAGCTGGTTAAAAGGAGGTTCCACTGTAATGAACATAGTTTTGTAAAGATTTATGGTAATTAATGTATTACATCAGCTCCCTGAACAGTTCATTTTTTGTTTGTATTTTATATTACCAATATGTTTTGTGCATACATGATTGTTTGTGTGTTTCTGCATTATGTAATTGTACATGTATTGTACAATTGATTTGTTTCCTTCTGTTATATATTTTTCTGCTACAAGAAAATTGTCCACGCTAGAGACATACAATTTACTTGTGTTGCCTTACACAGACGATTACTAATTTGTAATGAACATGTTAAAAAAAGGCAATTTAGTACCATAGCACATCAACCCTGACAAAAATCATAATTATGAAAATCACTTTTATTGTTTTGGTTACAACATATATATTTTGATTTGATTTTGACGTAATTTATTTTAGTTTGGTTGTTTGATGGTAGTTGGATCATGTAGTGTGAGTTACAGTAGGGTGTGTGTGTTGGTATTAATTTTGTCATAGCTATTTTGGTAATATGATTAAACATTATTGTTTGCCTTTTTAAAATTTGTTTAACACAATTAAAAGTTAATCCTTTTTTCTTTTGTAAGTAGCTCTCAATTTTGTTTCTAATTGTGCCCTTGTGACAGCTTGGTTTAGACGAGGACAATTCCAAGTCACAAGAAGTTTCAACATACATGCAGTATTTAAAGGGGTAGTTTAGTTTTGGTAGAGAGGGCGCTGCAGATCACAATTTTTTTGTGAGGTAATGAAAAACTGAGTGTCAAATTTGAGAGAACATGCAATTTTAATGGCAGAATAAACTTTATTTGGTCAAAATCAACCCAGAAACGGCTGAAATATCAATAAATATATCTGATCTTATAATTATTTGGGGCCCAAATAATTAGATGATTTTTAGAGAAAAAAAAAAAAAAATGCTTGCACTTTTTCAAAAATTTTCAAAAGCGTTTTTTAAATAGTTGTTGATGATCTCGCTATTTAATCATTATATCAATAAAACATCACATGCATAATTTTGTATGAAAATGGTTGAAACCAATGCCTTTTTAAAAAGCGCCCTCTTTTGTTTCAATGGCTCTTTTTGAATGATAACAGGCTTTTTACTTAGTCATTTGTAATTTTGTATACCTTTCGAGCATGGTGGAGTTATAACTATTAGTTTATAATGTTACTGTGCAGGTTTTGGCTACTTAAGTTCAGCCTTACCAAAACTAAACTACCCCTTTAAATGATTATGTGTGAGGCATTATTTCCATTACATCATAAATGTTGGTCATTTTTTAACTGCTGTTTTGGCATGGGGTATTTCAATATGTAAAATAAGAATTCAACATTCTTTGCAACAGTAACATTGCTCATCAAGGTGTTAGTATTTGATAAAATAAATAGGCTTTAAGTTTAACCCATTGCTCATCTGAACAATATTGTTAATTAACTGCATATGTATTATGTTTTTAGTTCACTGGATACATTATATACATGTATGAATATACTGTATGTAAAACAAATTTTCCTTCATTTTTTTTTTTACTGCAGTTTTCTGAAGCCTGCCTCAATTTAAAAAATGCAAATAGTTTTACATACACGGTTTTACTTTACAAGGCTCCTTTTTGACATTTCAGGTGCTAAATCACCCTGTGACCCCATGTATTTTTTTTCACTGATTATATGCACTGCTATAATGAGTTAACCAACAACTTTTGCACTTGACTCTATCAAGTATTTCCTCTTTTTCTTAAAAAGCCGACAGGATGCGTTACGTTTTAACCGGTTGATGATCTATGAGAGTTGTCGGTTACAAACCACGAGGGGAAATAGAGGGAGAGAACGGGATTAACTTTCTCCGTGCCAAGTTCATCAAAAGTCCATTGAAAATTAGATTCATGTATATATCTATATCCATGTATATGCCTGTGCGTGCACATGGCATAAAGTGGCTTAAAGAATTTCTCTGTAACTACAGTTAGTCTTTAATCAAGGCTTTCCCACAATGCGAGCAGACGAGACAAATAAGTTAAGGTGCACAAGCTCGCTAGGATTCAATTATTCTTGAATTCCCACCCATCACTTTCTGTGTTGTCTTTGATACTCCATGCAATGCCATAAAGTACACATTTTTTGTGAGATGTATTTAAAAGAGACAGATCTTAGGAGGATGTGACATGTACGAACATTATGTATAAAAAAAAAACATGAATTTGTAAACACACGATTATGAAATATGTTTTTCATTTTTTAACATGTTGATGTTGAATCCAACTGATGTGTGAAATAAATGAAACCAAACTTTACATTTGCCATCAGAGTCGAAAATGTTTTAAAGTACTTTAAGTCTTGTCTGTGATGTGTGTTATGTATAAATAATCAACATGCAACATATACAGTGGAACCTCTTTACAACGATGTCCTTTGTACCCATGAAAATAATGAGTATGGTATAGAGTGGTGAAGTGTGACGTCATCAAAAATCTATATTTGGAATTTTCAAATTTGAACTTCATTTTTAGAAAGGGCATCAAAAATAATGTCCTAGGGTTAGGAAATCAGTGATATAGTGCTCTGGTTCATAAAGTTATGAACCAGAGCACTATAACACTGATTTCCTAATGACAAGAAATTTATTCGGATGGGCATATCTTTCGGAAAATGAAGTTAAAGTTTGAAAATTCTAAAAAAAGATTTGTATGACGTCTTAGCTTCTGTACTTTCAGATACTCATTAATACATGTAGGGTAAAAACGAACATTTATAGGGCCGAGACCAGCAAAATTACCTTATTATTTGGAGGGTTTTCGTTATATCAGAATTCTTTATAATGAGGTTTAACTGTATTTGGTATTATACACCCAGACAACACACAAACATGAAACAGAAGCCATAGAAACTATAATTGATTGATGGAAAGATCATGATTATATTTCCTCATCTTGATTATAAAATGAAAGTAAATATACACTACAAATGTGTATCCTTGGCTTTCATTGTATCAAAGGCTCCGAGTAATCAGCAAATTACAACAACACATACAATACATGATGCATGAATTAGAATATATGATAGTCATACAAAATACATGATAGTGAATTAGAACATGATAGTGCATACTTAAAAACAAGTATTTCTGTTGTTTAAATCATGTCATCAAGAATATATAAAACATTTTAAAAATCACACACATTTGCTCATGAATAGAATCGGTAAAAGCACACAAAATTTGGATACAACTTTTTAGAAAAGGGAAGGGAGCTATATGCTCTCATTACTTTAAAACATCTTTAAAAATTAAAGCTGGTACTCAATTCAATTCTTCATACAAAATCTACCAATATACTAGTGGAAAGGAAATGTATTGTTGGTTTGTAACTGTAATAACCTTCTGATGTACTATGATACGAAAAAACCAGACACCACATTTCAATACATCCATATGAAACAGAGTTGAACCAAACTACATATCAAGGGTTCTTCTCCTAATGACATAATTACCCCCAACTGGCTGGCCCGACCATGACCATGCATATACCTGATACGATGCACCAAGAGACATGCACAGTCATATTGCATAATTACATTATACAATAAATAATGTACATCCATGCACATATAGCCACAAGCATCATGCAGTACGTGGCAAAGCCAGTGTCAAGCACGATAAGGGCAAGGGTTGGGGGCAAGGTTTTACATATGCGGCAGTAGGTGAACCCCCCCCCCCCCCCAAGAAAATACTGTGTCAAACCTGTTTTAGTGGCCACCCCTCTATAGCAGTCACAACCTGACTATAAAGGCTACCAAAATTAGACCATTAAAGAAAAAATGATATTATTTAACCTGTCTATATACATGTTGGTCACCTGGCTACAGTTGCCATTTTTTTATTTTTTATTTTTTTTGGGGGGGGGGGGGGGGGTTCCCGTAGGTGGCCATTTCACACAGGTTTGACTGTATATTAAAAAGCAGGGTCATGGGTAAGGGACAAGAATCCCAAATGCCCCCCCCCCCCCCCCCAGCTACATTATGCACCATGCTGACAAGATAATGAGCAAACTATGTGTCTGGCAATCAAAAGTCTATAATACTCCTTACCATCATCTTACCAAGGGTCAAGAAAATTCAATCTTGCAGGAACGCATGCCTGCATAGCGGTCAAATTTGTTGCCGGTCACTTCAATGTTGTTATTAAATACATGCATTGACTGACAAACTATTCATTATTTCTTGATTGATATCACTCCCAAAAAGTAATTTGTCTCATATTTTAAGGGGACCACCAGGCAAAGAACAACACATAATTATATGTTTTGGTACCGTTGTTTGATATCAAATATATGACCAACATTTTTTAAAGGGTTGTGTTATTCATAAACAATGCAATTAATTACCACTACTTACAGAACCAATATGGCCTCATGGTTCTGTATGCGCCAAAGGTTTTCGAATGCGCCAATTCTATTCACAAGTACATTTGAAGACAATATAATTACGGACGTCCTAGACAAAAGGTAGTCTTCGTATGCAGACCGATGAACACAAATTCAACACATTTTTCTGAACTTTTTGGTGGAATGGACTACTAAAAATGTTACCTTTTATGGTAATAAGAATATTATTTTGGGTGGTGGTACCCTTTAATAGCATGTTATAAATCTTGCAACAATGCATGTCTGCAAAGCAATCATATCAATCAACTGTCACTTCTATGTGAATTTGATAAATATTGATAAATGTATATTGTACGACAAAATGCAATTTGTCCAATTCAAATCACTCACAAAATATGTACAGTTTGATTCCTAAATCAGATGCACATTGCCATCTTGTGAACCCCTTGTGCACGGTGCGTGAGGCACACTGGCTCAGTGTTATGCAGTGTGAACAAACTAGGCAAGTTCAAAATAGCGAACCGGGGCCGGTGTAGCAACCCCACGCATTATGAACTTTGACAGTGACATGGACGGATGCCTGCATCGCAACCACCTTTTTCATTGGCCATTGCTACCCAACGGATACTTCAATCATGCTGATATATGTCAATGATACATGCCGATACAATTACATGTTGATATAATTAATGATACATGCCGATACAATTACATGTTGATATAATTAATGATACATGCTGATACAATTACATGTTGATATAATTAATGATACATGCCGATACAATTACATGTTGATATAATTAATGATACATGCTGATACAATTACATGTTGATATAATTAATGATACATGCTGATAAAATTACATTAAAAACTTGTCAAGTATACAAAATAATACGGAATGATTATCAGATATTATGAAAAAGGGGCAAGGTAAAAAGGATATTAAACAAATGATCGTAGTCTAATCTTTACTATACATATAAATTCATGATTACAATCTTTATATCAATTATCTTGATACAAACTGAAATGTCCAGTTACCTAGATATACACCAATTTTCCCCAAAATTGTCCCACACTTACATCATAAATACTTGACGAGTACAACAAAGTTGATAATAAACTAACTCTCATCAAAGAGGGCAGGGTAAAAAGGATCATGGAAAATCATTATTGTCAAGAAAATTTGACTATTTGTATAAATTCATGATTTTAAAAATTCCACAAAATTACATCATAAATACTTGACTCTCTTGACAAGTACAAAATAGTTTATAACAAACTCTCATCTAAAAGGGCAAGGTAAAAAGGATCATAGAATTTTCATGACTTTCCAGTAAATTTGACTATTCATATAAATTCATGATTCAATGAAATAAGTAAAAAAATAAAAAGTACTTGCAGTAGTACCAACAGGAACATTAACTTTACAATCTTTGGTCCATTCAACATCAAAACACAATAAATGCCACTCGTTGATCCATGTTTGTCCAATTCAAACTGGACTCTCAAAAATATACATGTATAGTCAAGACATATACAATAATTACAAGGTAATCCATGATTTGTACAATTAATTTTAGTCTTTCTGAGTAAAGAAAAATAAATAAAAAATAGTTCTACCAAAATCATAAAATTATGCATTATATGTTTTGGTTGATAACAAATGGCACTTATATAAGTAAAACTGCTTTCTAAAGTAATAATTGTTGATATTCATACTTTTGTTAAAAGTCTATACTAACTTGTAATAAATAAAGTAAGGAAAATTGTTTCCCTACCTACTACTTGTTAAAAAATACACTTTCACAGTTGATGTTTTTTTAGTTGCACCCAACATATCACTTTTCTAGCCTCATTTATTTGGCAATTCAAAACAGCAATTATGGCACAATACAAATTTAACATAATATAATCAAAGCACCATTAAACTATAGTAGACAAATCATTCACTACTAGATCTGCGTCAATTTTTCCAATCAAAATTTAAAATATTTTGAATAAAATAATATGTTTGTTAGCATTGAAAATGCTGTCCTTTCAATTTTTTTTTACTGGCAATGATATGAAGAAAAAAAGATGACATGGCACAAGAAAAATACATAACAGTCTTCATGGAATCAAAATTCAAATATTTTGAACAAAATAATATACCTTTGTTAGCATTGAAAATTACTGTTCTTTCAATCTACTGGCAATGATATGAAGAAAAAAAATTACATGGCACAAGAAAAATACATAACAGACCAGTCTTCATGGAAGAATTACTGCAAAGCTTCCATTGTGTTTACAACAAGTTATAGTAGTTTATATTAAGACAGTAGTTTTACTTTGAATAGTTTTTATAAAGAAAAATATATCTCCATCAAAATATTCATGCACAAAATCAGCCCTTTGAACCATTGCTCCTAACCTTGATTCAAGTCACATTTATGAATGAATCTAATATAAAGCATACTCATAGTAGGACCTATACATCAGTTTACAATTTGATGTTGTTCTGATAGACTACTGTCTACTGCCGCTGGCAGCCTCTTTTCCATAGTAGAAAAGTCATGTATATACATGGGGGTAGATCTGTAATTGATACCCATTCATCAGGGGGGATGATTTATTCATTCATCCCCCCTGATGAATAGGTATTACGTAAGTATCTACGCCCATGTATATAGATATCAAAGATAAACCCATTCAGAGGTGGCTATTAGTGACTGACCCATAGTTTGATGCAAACTTATTCATATACAAATGGTGCTCAGTGTTGAGTTCACCAGACAGAATTGTGTGCTCAATGTAATAAACATAGGAACGAGAGCACACAATTCCCAAAATGAACCAAGTAGGCCTGTCACTTGTGCATGAATTGTTTGATATCGAGATATGGGCAAGAAAATAGAGAGAAAACTGCTCCCTATTCTATCACACACCTTGCATCGAGGTAACTTTAAAATTGTAATAGCACATTTTAAAATGATACAAGTGCATCTAGTAATCTAGTAATTCATCTATGTATCAACTAGTCCTGCATCGATTGTTTATGAAGTAAGGCAAGCTGGAAAGGAGCAAAATACTTCTGATATTTCCTCATTTTATCACAAGCCATACATAATACTACTGGCCCCTATGAGGCAAGTTTAACAGAAATAGTACATAGCTATCAGCCAATCATATCGCAAATATCTTTGGACCAATTTTCAAAATGGTGTGTGGGATATCGAAAAGGACAAGACTGCCAAATGACTCCAGTACACGTACACGATACTTGATACTTGAAAAAAATATCTCCTTAAAAGCGCCATTCGGTGCTGTCCTGGAGAGGCAATGCAGTGCCAGTGAAGTGCGTGGACATTGACAGATCAACTGAGGAACTGAATACAGGGCTCTACAAACCCACTTGCCCGGGGCAAGTGTAAATCAGTGGAGGGCAACTACAATTTGAAGTCACTTGCCCAACGAGGGCAAGTAATGTTAATCACAGGTTTCTCTCGAGTGCTCTAAATCAGTGAGGGTGACAAGTTAAATGCTCCTTTTTTTCTATGTACCAAATTCGTCAAGTCCGAAAAACACATTTTTGTAGAGCGCCCTGCGGAATACATAATGCCTAATAGCTACATGTAGTTTATGGCAGAGAAGTAATAATCACAATATCTGTTTCAAGAATACTAACCTGTTGCGTTTCAATGTCTTCAAAGAAGAAAATAAACCAGTACTTATAATATAACTTCAGGTTAGTGAATACTGTACAAACAAATTCACCATCATAGTAATAACTTTAATTGTTCATACATACTATACACATTATACAAAAAAAGATGAATGAGAAGAGCTTCACATACTGACCACATGTCAAGAATTTCAAAATATTATTTTAGAAATGGCACATGATTTAATGTTACACATGGGCAAATTTACAATCACAACCCAACACAAACACACATACACATACACACAGAGCTTCCATGTTTCACATGCAAAACTCTCTTTGAAAAAATCCCACATACACGCATGTACACAAGTCAATATTTAAAAATAGTAAATTACATTTCAAATGTATAAAAAGGGAATTTAGACAATACTGAAAATTTGATTTTCAGACTAAAAACATGGCACACCTAAGTGGTGGGTCACAAAGAATCAAAAGTTGAGCTAAATTTTAAGCTAGACGTAAAAAGTATGGAATGTCATTAGTTGCTATGTAAAATTGTCAACAAGTTTTTAAAAACATGACATACATGTACAATATTCTAAAAGTGATCATTATATTCTATTTCATGATTTCAGGTTCTTGATGTTCTATTTCATGATTTCAGGTTCTTGATGTAAAATTTCTAACAAACATATTGCATCTTTGCTTTTGAATAGATTCAATTCCATGGCTACAAATGGAGCTACCATCTATTAAAGTCTGACCTTAAATTTGAGTTCAACTTTAATCAAATCTTGGTGAAACACCCCCTAATTTCTCATAGGCAATAGGTTAAAGGTAGTTCAGATTCGTCAAATGAGATGCGCGGCGCCATCTTGCATACGCGTTGCGCACGGTGCGTAATGCACGTTAGCTCAGTGTCATGCGGTGCGCGCAAACTAACCCAGTTCAAAATGGCGACCCGCTATGTAGCATCCCCACGCTTGATGCCCTTTAACCTGTAAACCCTAAAACCCACCACACACACACTACCGGACCCGACTAGCTGTACGACTCATAATCAGGGGGGTTAGCAGAGTCGTACAACCGGTCGTAAGACTCGGCATGGTACACTGTACAATCACGACGCTCATCTCTGCGAATGGCCCATGCATGCACACTCTTTGTTTTGTGCTCTGATAGTCTCGATCGAGTGCCAAGACCAGTCGTTGAGATCCAACATGTCAAATCCTCATGACTGGCTCTGCGAGTCAAGTCGTACAAGTGGAATCTGAGCAGGTATGTGGTGTCACACTACCAGTCACAGAGTCACGCGCAACCACTCAATTGCGGCAAAAATCATGTAGTGTCCAGTGGGTAGCTTTATAAAGATTCCATCATGTCCATAGGTTTGGAATGTGACATGTAACACACACAAAGTCTTCAAAGGCAGTTGGTTTAAGAGTGTCCAGTGGGCTTTATAAAGATTCCATCATGTCCATAGGTTTGGTATGTGACATGTAACACACACAAAGTCTTCAAAGGCAGTTGGTTTAAGAGTTGTTTACCCGTTAAAGATTATTTTTGTTGTTGGTATAACGCGATTTATCTATAGACCCCAGTCGTCCAATATTTGGGTCCAGTCCTGTGTGGGTTAAGGCACTTGTACATGCACCTCCCCGTTGCATATTTCGTCAGCCGTTGAGTTTATAACTTTCTCCTGTGGAATGTAGAAATGAAAGAAACAAATTGAACATGTTTGGTTTTAAACAGACATTCAAAGATGCATATGACAGATCAAAGTGTGACAGCTATAAAACAAAGTCTATTTCACAACATTGAATTGCATCAATTTATCAAAGGAATAGACAAATAAATATAAATACAGTCAAATATGTGTATAGTGACCACCTTAGGTAACGGGAAAGAGTGGCCACTGTAGACAGGTGACCTCACAGGATATGTTTAATACGTATTGTTATGTTTCTCTGAAGGGGATCACTGTTGGTGGCCATTACAGACAGAATGACTGCTCTAGAAAAGTTTGATTACCTATATACATGTAGTTTTTCTCTGCAAGGGATCACATTCAGAGTCCACTACATTCAGAGTCCACTACAGGCAGGCAGGCTGGCTGCTATAGACAGGTGGGAAGGTTTGACAATACAAAGTGTCAATCTGTTCCCTACCACATTTTTAAATAGAGATTTCCCAAGTATCCATAGGCAGTGAGTTAAAGGATAGGTCAATGCTCAAAATTAGCACAGACCCACTAAGAATTAGTTTCCGGCCCCTAAAATTCACTGATGCTAAAATTCCACTTGCCTGAAAGGGCAACCAAATATAACATAATTTGTAATGTTTTTGTCTATGCCTGGGGCTACCAGATTCAGGTTTGGGCCACTTGAATTTGAAAAATCTGATTATTACTTGCCAGACAGAGCAACAAGGCAAACAAGTTAATTTCTAGTATGGGTTATGTCTTGGGCCACCAGATTCAGGTTTGATCGGGCAAGCAAAATTTCAACCCAACATTGACAAAGTCAGAAAAATCTTGTTTTCTTTCATGTCATGCTTCATCTATTATCAAGGGTTTGATCAGGAAAGAGTAATAATTTGAATAGTAACAAATTAACTCATGAAATACATTTTTCGGGCCAGTAAATGTTTTTAGGGGGCCACCAGAAAAGGGGAAGAAATTATTTCACTGGCCCGACCGGGCCACTGGCCAAAAATGTAAGTGTGGAGCCCTGGGTTATAAATAGATAGGTCATCCAATCCTTAGTGTACCTTTTCGGCTTCTGCGGCAACAGGAGGGCAGGCGATGCGTCTCGAAAACGAGAGTACCGTGAGAATAAGTGTCAGGACGCCCAGTGCAAATAGCACCCACTTTGCGATCATTGCAATGTACGCCGACAAAACAAAACCCTTTTTGTAGTAGTTCACGATGCGATCATCTGCTTCAACACTCTAGGTAATAAAAAACAAATGAGAAATATTAAAGGTATGGTGAAATCCCAGCTTTGATTCAAGTTTATAGCTTTAAATATGTGCCTATAATGATATACCACACTCTTTTTTTCAAAGAAATCCTTAAGTTGGGCAAGAAAGGTAAATTTCATGCAACTTTTTTGCTTGTTTTCGCATCGGCGTTCCATACTGCTAAAAAAGCAATTTATAGCGGAGCGGGAATGTGCGCACGTGCAACCCGGATCATGACATCACAAGCAGACCGCAACACGGAGGAATGTGCATGGTTTACATGCAGAGCCTATGATTTGCTTGTAAAACAAACTCGTTTTTGCTTGTAAATTGAGGCGTAACTGAAAATTCCCAAGAAATGAATTATAGCAGCTTGCAGCAACACATCTGAGTGTAGATCGTCCATGATATAAACTTTAACAAATGTTTGCAAACATTGAAAAAATCGAAATAATATCTCTCTGTCAACGTGAGTATTGCACTCAGCGTGTATGTCTATGACCGAGCTAAACTGCGATTGCCTGCATGTGACGTCACAAAGATGACGTCATTTTTCTTCGCCCAGACTCAATTTTTTTACAGGGATTACTAAAGTGAATTTAAAAGTTGATTTTTTTTATTTTACTGGGTTTTCCGATGCGGAAAATATGTTTTTATTAGTAATCTTCATGAAAATCTACCTTAGATACAGTAAAACACAATGTTTAGGTAGTTTTCTTGTCAGCCAACCTTTAAACAAAATTAGAAAAAGATGGTTTCGTCATGCAGATCATTAAAGTCATCAAAAAGCATTTTTTTGTAATAGCCCATATAATTATGTGATTATTTGCTTCAACGCTCTAGTTCAGAAATGAAAAATTAAAAAATATAAACTGTTTTTTTTATGTAAATAGATTTGATTTTGATTTTATTTTATTTCCACAAATCATTTTTTTAAATTGTTAACTGAAATAGATGACATCTGATGTCATGATATTTTGTACTTGATATGTGATATTTGTATAGGTACAGTATATAGCAGACTATCAGTGTGTATTTTAAATATGGCGTTTTTAAAAATTGTAAATTTGTAAATTTCCACTTTCACTTTAGTATTGTATTCTCATTGATGTCCCATGTTTGCTTATATTCTGTATATTTGTTTATTCTATGTATATTTTGCCTTGTACATTTTATGTTATTTCAATGTGTCAGCCAGTGAAGGCCAAATTTCAATGTTTTTAAAATATGGACAAAAGTTTAATTTTACTACATTATAATCTCAATTAATTTGAAAAATAGATCTGTTTTGTCTATGACTCACCTGTTCAAACCAAAGCACTGGCATGGCCAAATTTCTGACACTTTCCACTTCTCTGTAAATGAAAATTATAAAAAAAGGGATTTTTAAATCATATGATTATTCAATGTACATACATGAACACAAACATTAGTTCCAACATTTCAATGTGAAGACTAACAAACGAATAGCCAGAAAAGGGAAATAAACAACATATCTAGAAAAATTATTTTGATTTGATTTGGTCTGAATTTTATTTCCTTCTGCACAAAAAATACAAAATAGTAAACAATGTACAAAGAATTGAACTGAATTCAGCAATAGCAAAAGCAAGTACTTTAAACAAACAAAAGGTATAAAATAATCTAAAGATATACTTTGGAATGTGGATAAAGAGGAACTGAGAACTAAAGCAAATGCTTATAATTACCTTGTGCAATTATTTTCACGTCTAAACTACTTAAAGGGGACCACCAGGCAAAGGACAACACATTATTATATGTTTTGGTACCGTTTTGTGATATCAAATAGATACCCAACATTTTGCAAAGGGTTGTGTAATTCATAAACAAAGCAATTAATTTCCACCACTTACGGAACCACTGCTATTTCCTGGTTCCATACGGGCCAAGCATTTGCGAGTGCGCCAATGCTTTCAGGCGTACGTCAATAGATTCCCGGATGATTCATTCGCTCTGCACAGTGCGCTCTGGCTCTGCACGCATATAGTCTACGCAATTCAGACCGCATGAATGCATGGTTGAGAATGGTGATGCGTTTTCCAATTTTTTTTTTCTTTTCTGAAAACTTATTTTTGTGAACTTGTTGAAGGAATGGAATACTAAAGATGGTACCTTTCTATAATAAGAATATTATTGTTGGGTGGTGGTACCCTTTAATTTATAAACTGCCTTTTGCGAAGATTTACAAGCAATGAAAAATGTTCATAATCACACTCACGTTAAATCTTTCACTGCTTCTAATGCCATGTTGATTTGTAGCCGCATCTTTAGCACATAAGGCATGCCCATTAACTGAACATAGGAAACAAAAGAGTTACAGTATATAAAATATGAATAATAAATTACACATATAAAGCACTTAATACATATGTTTCTATTAAAGCACTATACAAACAAACGCAAAAATAATGACAACATTCTAACCATCATCTCTCTTCCTACATACCTAGGACAAACCGTTTTTGGAACCCTCTTCCGGTGTCTGCATTTCCTAGTGTTCCAACTATGGATGCATTTATAAAGTCAGCAGTGAATGCATACCTCAGACATGGAGAGTACTGTTCATAAAAAAACACTGAAAAACTTTTCGCATGATAATTCCGCAACGCGCGCGCAGGTATCGCCGCACGGCTTCATGAGTTTTTTCTTTGAGACCAAATTTGCAATGACCGGGTATACCATGTCAAAGGACCATTTATAGAATTTCACTCGCTCAACAGAATTTTCGACTTGCCTCGTGCAATCATGCAATTGATTTTCCTGTTTTCCTTTCCCATTTGTTGTATTACTGGAGTGAGAGTCAATGTGCAAATAAACAAGAAGCTATTCATTTTGTTCAGTTTGTAATACTAGCCTGAGTTATCTTACTGGTTCAATGCTCATGTAGTGAGAGTCGATGTGCAAATAAACTAGAAGCTAACATTTTGTTCAGTTTGTGACTAGCCCAAGTTATCTTACCGGTTCAATTTCCATGTAGTGCTGATGGTATCTAGTCTGAGGGTCTAGTCCAACCACTGCGTCTACTAGAGATTGGTCGCCTTCAAAGAAGTGTGGGTTAGAGATGGCTGAGGGACTTCCTTCAAGGAGAAAAAACAAAGGAAAGACAGTTATAAACTTGTATGTACAGAAGCCTAGCCAGCAATTTATTAATGTTGTTGTTGTTGTTTTGTGTTTATTGGCGTTCTTCATTCATTTTGAATATTTACGCCAATCTATTTTTTTTTTCTTTCTTCTTTTCTCTTTTTTTTTTCAACTCCAATTAAATGCTCCTTTTTAATTATATACAATATGTATCTTTCTATATACACATTTTTTCCCCCTTCATATAAACAAAAAAAATTAACAAAATAAATTTATTGAGAATATAAATATGGGGGATCGCTCTCTTATCCTTGCCATCTTTCTAAGTACATGGGACTGATAGCCTTTAGCTGGAATCCGTTTGCATATTATTATTTTTATATGATGGTTATTTTCAGGGACTACTTTTAAAGTTTGTCTAAAATAAACTAACACTCTGAAAACTATTTCACATAAAACTCTTTAACAAAGTAAAGGGGTCTGTTTTTATATATTTTAAGGCTAAGTCGCCCTTTATTTATATAATAAAATCTGTTTGCTCATTATTATAATAATATGGTGATTATTTCAATGTTTTTTTTTTTTTTTTTTTTTTTTTTTACCAAAAATGTGTTTCACGCAAAACTCCATAACAAAGTACAGGGGTTGGTTTTGATATTTTGAGGGCTAAATTGCCCTCGATTTTACTGAATCAAATGTTGTGACAAATCTTTTGAAAGTATTTCCCTACCATATCGACAAGGGTCCTGCCTCATGATCCCCGATGGTCCGCACAAGTCTGGATTTCCTGAGCAGAACCCCGCATTCGGTGGGTAATCGCTGCCATTGGCGTAGGTGTACGGAGCCAGTACATACTTCAACAAGGGTACGCCTTTGTATGTTGTATCCTTTTGATACACATAGGGTACATACCTGAAAACAATAAGAACATAATTTTTCATAAGGACAGAGCTGGCATACTAGTGGACACAATACACACAAAACATTATGTGCACTGTTTTTTTGTGCCAAAAACCACAGATCCACAAATGTGCTTGTGGTATGCCATAGAAAATATAGAGTAAAATTACAGATTTCCCACTGTTGATGTCTATTTTAGGAATGAAAGGAGACCTCATAGCTTTAGATCCTAGTATAGTCTCTATCAAAGGCTTAGAGAGTATTAATATATTTTACAATTTAAATTCCATAAGTTTAAAAATACAAAATTTAAATCATCTTATCAAATGCTTGATATCATTAACATTCAAACTTACTGTTTACCATTCTAAGAATCAAACTCTTGAACAATTATTTATTTGGGGGAGGAGAGAGACTGATTCCTGTTGCTGTCTAGATTGATTCCATCACCTTGCCCATACTTTCAAGATAATATACCCAATTAATCAGGGTAATAGCTGGTAATCTGATCAGCATTGTATAGTCAGCATTGTTTAGTCTAGACTAAAGTTAACATACGGTAAATGATATTATTAACCAATGTTTACTTTATAAACACCTTTAGACTGAAGTGCATATTTTTGTATCATATGTTTGGCATTCTAGTAGCTATGACTAGTTAAGATTACTCCACTTGATCCAGTGCAGAATGATTATGTTTGATATTCTGATAGTTGTTTAAATACTAAGTTACGATTTGATACTGTATAAGCTGTTAATTTCGCGAGGGTTTTATTTTCGCGAATTTCGCGAATCACTACCAAAGCGCGAAATTAACAACACGCGAATATATTGGCATGAACTCATGTCAACTTTTGCCACAATGAAATAAGAACGCAATTATTACCGAACGCTGTATTTTGCGCTATACCCCCCAGCCACGGAGATAGTACTGTAGTTCAACACTAATATCACGTGCATGTGCTTTATCAACCGATATAAAAAGAAGGATGTAGCATACACTCAACATGGCGTCAAATTTACTTTGTAAACTCCTGCTGGTAGTACTACTAGCGCGTACCTTGTCCGTATCAATCCATTGATACTATAGATCGGTGCATCAAACCATATCACTAGTATCCACCAATTTAAAAATAAAAGGAATCAAAATAAACTCAAGATGGCGGCATATTCACGTCATACTCGCGTCTGTCTTGTCCATTTGTAGTTCACAAATGTGCTATGAATGTAACATCCATTGAGACTATATATCGGTGCATAAACACGCGCACGTATTCATCGCGCGCTTTCTCCGTGCGCTCTAATATCAATACTCATTGACTTTCGTGCTTGAATCAATCTCCCATATGTTTGCATGTTCCCGTCAGCGGCAAGCCGCCCTGCGATGCCGTCTACATGGTCTATGGCAGTAGCTACAGATACAGAGCGCAATGCAGACAATGCGTAACCATAGACTTGTACAGTATATATGCTATATGCGAAACTCATTATTATTTTATTAGTACGAGAATCACCATTCACGAGACGATGCTTCTAGTTACTATAAAGCTTATAAATCATATTTTGACCGAAACTGAGGTAAAATTTGTGTACATGTTAACAATATTTCCGTAGAAATTACATTATGTTATGTCGCCGTTATGATAGAATACACATTTGTTCATTTATTAAAAGGATTTTCTCGTGCAAAGTACACATCATTTTTGTCATATTCTAATTTCTGTGCGATGCTATTTTCTCACAGGGCCGGCAGATCGCGAAATTAACAACTCGCGAAAATGTCTGAGACCCTCTCATTCGCGAAAATATCTGTACGCGAAAATATTGGCGTATACAGTAGTTGATAGTTGTTTAAATACTTAGTTACGATTTGATTCAGGGCCAAGCTATAAAATACTAAATTTTAGGCTCAACTAAAATTGTGTTAGAGGTTAGTCAATGATTTATACTTAATTATAGATAAAGATCTTGATTAAAGGCATCTAGTAACTTTGCTGACATATATGCAAAAACCAAAAAAAAAGGGTTGATATAATGTGTATTTCTGTGATCCATTCCAAGTTAAATGGATTTTATAAGGCCGAGTGAAGAGCAAAATTCTGACAACCCAAAACATGTTCCATGCTTCTATTGGTAATACAATTACATCAAGTTATATGTTACATGAGAACCACCAGAGTTCCAAGTAAGTTGGGTTGATTTTGAACATTTTACTAGATCCCTTTAACCTGTTCATTACTGGTCCCGAAAATACTCAGACTGTGTTTATATAGAGAATAAATGTTATATCAAAATCACATCGTCTTTAGTTAGTTAAATCATATCATGTTATCAGAATTAAAACCATTGAATCATTACCTGCACAAATCTGGATGAAATAACTTCATGTTTTCATTCCTTGTCCAGTATGGATGATACATTGTTCCATCTAAAACAGTAATAGAAATGCAGTGAAGAAACAAACATAAACAATGAAAAAGAATATTAGAAATTGAGTGAAATAAACAAACAGAAATATAAATGTAATCAAACACTAGAACTGCAAGGAATCTGTAGAAATAATACAAATATGATAATGTAAGAAATAAAATAAAAATATATTTCCCAAATATCGAACAAATAAACAAATCAAATGCGCACGCACTATAGACTAGTGTTCAATCAATTGTATGAACACTTGGCATTTTACCAAGAGTCTCCTTGTTGCAACTTAATGGGGGATTATTGGGAACAACAGATCTGGGTCAGGTCAGCCTGACTCAAGTGGATGTTTGGCACTCAAAGGGTCGAGTTACAGACGAAACGAAACAGTTTTGGCCCACCAGTGAGGTATACATGTGTGCTATAAATTATACTGGCTTTTCACCCTACTCTTTACAAAACTGAATCAGGTTATTTTAACCGATTCTCTATGTGGTGCCAAATTTCTACCAATGGTATGTGAAATTTTATCCATGGTTTAAAAATTTACCTAGGTTTAAATGTTACTTGGTTCATTTGGAATCAGACGTACGTACTGTACACATAGCCAAATTATGTCTTTCTTCTAAGCCACAAAGAGTGTAATGCATATAAGCCTGGGATCCGGGCCGGGTTGCCTTTTTGCCGGGTTCGGGCCGGGTCCGGGTTGGGAGGTAAACTTCAGGAACCCGGTAAAATAAACCCGGTAAAATAAACCCGGTAAAAAAACAAGTGTTTTGGAAAGTTATATTCCCGTTTGAATGATACACTTATTCCCGTTTCTTCCGCAGTTTTTTGAAGTGGAAAACGGGGCCATAACAATGTCAAAATAGTTCTGATATCTGCGTAAAGTTGATTTTCAAATCGGGATTTGTCAACAGTTCTGTTTTATTCTAAATATTTTTGAATGTGCGGTGATTGTATTTTGCGTTTATAAAAACAATGTTTTAGATAATATAAACATAATCATAACATGTTTTATTTTCTTCTTTCCTTTTAAGGAAGATGGCAGACGCTCCGAGGCAGTAAAGAGTGCCACAGCCATTTTGTTGCCAAGCTCCTTCAAAACATCGGAAACCTTCAGCTTCAACAGACATTCGGAATTGAACAAATTATCAGCGTGACCATATTCAAGCATAAAATAACCGGGTTATAATTAATTTGATTATGTATGATATAGTTGTTTTCAATATGACGCTCAATTATCAATTTTAAATCATCAACTATTCACAATCAACACAATCCATCATCATTTTTACAATCAAAACCATCGCTATAGTCGCACATGAAATTAAATCATATATTATATACTCATCTTCATCATCATCGTCATTATCAACATAACTAACTGGACCATCAAAAATTATAATTAAAAGAAGGGGACAACAAAAAGTGTTTAGTTGAACAAGACGGACGGAAACAATGGTAAAACAATTTTTCTTCAAGCCCGAATGTCTGTTGAAGCTGAAGGTTTCTGATGATTTGAAGGAGCCTCGCAACAAAATGGCTGTGGTAATCTTTGCTGCCTCGGAGCGTCTGTCATCTTTTCTAAAAGGAAAGAAGGAAAAAAAACATGTTATGATTATGTTTATATAGTTACATTTTGCACCACTAGGTGATATGACAACATATCAAGGGGCCCAAGTTATTATGAATACCACGTCGTCATTTTCTCGAAGGGCAAAATATTTATTAACGCAAAACATGAGCACGCATATTGAAAGATATTAACAATAATTAAATTATGCCAGACTTATCTAAAACATCGTTATTATTCTTCTAAAAATAAGTGAACAAAGTTAGGACAAATGCACTTCGAGAAAATGATGGCTAAAATATCTAAAACATTGTTTTTATAAAAGCAAAATACAATCACGCACATTCAAAAATATTTAGAATAAAACAGAACTGTTGACAAATCCCGATTTGAAAATCAACTTATTCAGCAGATATCGGAAATATTTTGACATTGTTATGATTATGTTTATATAGTTAAATTTTGCACCATTAGTCGATATGACAACATATCAACATACTCAGACGGACAAAACATCACTACAAATCCAGGCATTATTCTCAAAGGTCAAATAAGCAAACCCGTCATGAGCGCCAGATTAACATTTTCCGGTGTCAGACTGGTAAAAAATAACTTCGTAAACATGTCGATTCATCACAAAATTGAAGTACCAATGGCTTCAAATCAAAGCCATATAAACGATGCTAATAATGCCTATTGTAAGCCCAAATTATGCTCCAGAGAGATGATACAAAAAAACGTTTGATTTGATGATTTTTTATACCGGGTTCCGGGCCGGTCAGGGACCCGGTAAAAAATCTGAAGCATATTCCGGGTCGTTCCGGTCCGGGTTTTTTTCTTCCGGGCCCCAGGCTTAAATGCATAGCCATTGAATTATGGATGGTACCGGCCAAAACTGGTCGATCAATGCAACAAAACATGGAAGAGCCGGCAGAATCGACCGGGCTGGGTTTTTTGCTGCCCCATAATGTTTATTTCATCTTGAATTTTAGTTTTAATTTGGCTTTGAGTAATATCTAAGACTGAATTACACAACTATAACTCTTTCATTTGGTTTTTCAAAGAACACTTCTTCATATCCAAGGCTGTACAGCATGTTATATTTGTAAATTTACAAACCTCAACCAGTACTCAATCCATAGACTAGAACATCCCGAGACCTGTACATTTACTACAAATGATGTTAATTTTGGCCAAAGAGTTAATGGATTATTAAATTCATACCTGTTCCCTCTATAGCATTGGTCTCCTCAGACCACCACCACGATAACTCTGGCAATCCCTGGAAGTTGACCACGGTATTGAGCAACGTCTGGTTTTCTACCCCATCTCGCACAGTGTACTGGAAGTTTGTTGTGTCATTAAACTGCAGCATGCAGAAAGAAAAGAGTAATTAAAAGTACAGAACATGAATTTGTGAAAAAATTGATAAAACTGTAATAGTGGATACATGTACATTACTATCCATAAAAGGGTACCACCACCCAAAAATAATATTCTTATTAATGAAAGGACCAGGAAATAATAGTGGTTCCGTAAGTGGTGGTAATTAATTGCTTTGTTTATGAATTACACAACCCTTTGCAAATTGTTGGGTATCTATTTGATATCACAAAACGGTACCAAAACATATAATTATGTGTTGTTCTTTGCCTGGTGGTCCCCTTTAATGTGATAAATGTTAAAGTTGTCCACAGCATTGAACCTCATCATAAACAGTGAACTGGAAGTTTGTTGTAGCAATTAACTGCAGAACACAATTAAAATGATCCATTAACTTCATATTAGATTTGTCCCAAAGTGATATTTTGAACCATTAATCATATACTAATATCATTGTAAAAAAAACTTCTGAATAATGTGTGTAAGGTTTTGTTGAAAAATAACAGTTAACCCGTTCACTACGAGATTCTGAAATCTCCATTGACTTTGTACACAACCCACCCGGTTCCCATAGTCAATGGGTTAACTTATTAAAAAAAGGTGCAAATTGATTTCAGATTTTATCCAGTTCGTTCGCGTGAAGTATCCAAATTCAGATACTATAAACTATATATAATCATGGCATGTTTGAAAAGTAGCCTAAAGAAAAATACTTTTAAAAACTATCCCAGAGAAAAGGACAATGTACCAATAGTTAACAGCCTGAATAAAGTGATAAGACAAATATGGATTGCCCTTGGCATTTTTGTTTCTAGTGACCTGCTAGGCAACCTAACAACAAGTTTTATGTGGCCAAAATGTTGCATCGCTGATATTCCAACATCATTATCATTGCCTTCATAATTTGATTAATGGTGGCCATTTGGGCCACCTATTTTGACAACCTCAGGTGGCCCGGCAGCGTTTCTAATGGCCTTTGGCACCTGGACTACCGCTAAAGTTGAGCTCTGACATAGCAGAGGATAGCAAACACAAAAGCAGAAACAAAACATGCTCACCACTATGAGGAAACCAAACTCTCCATAGCATTTCTTATGGCCATTAAGCACAAGGGCCACCACTTAACCCGTTCCCTTCAAATTTCTGAAATCCCCATAGACTTTGTACACAGCCCACCCGGTTCCCGTAGTCAAGGGGTTAAGTCAAGCCCTGACATAGCTGACATACACAAAAGGCAAAACAAAACATGCTCACACCTAAAAGGAAGCCAAACTCTCCCTTGCTCAACCCTGGGATAGTGAGGCCCCTTGTTTGACCATATCATGTGGCCCGACTGCATTTCTAATAGCCATCGGCACCCGGGCCACAGGTAGAGTCGAGCCCTGACATAGCAGATGATAACAAATATAATTTATCCAAAACAAAACCTGCTCACCCCTATTAGGAATCCAAACTCCCCCGTGTCGAAGCCCGGGATGGTGATGATGGGTTGGATGAGTTCAAAGAGGGGCTCCTTGTAACCCCAAAGCATCTCCTTAACGGTCAGGTTGAGGGTCAGCTTCTCCCCCAGTCCTTCCATCAACACGTTGGCCGCATTCCTGACCAACCAATTTGAGTTTCTCACAAAATACGCCACCGTCTAAGCATGATACAGGAGGGATTATTAAAGGAGAAATAAGTTATCATGTAATCAAGCGATATATATCTTGGATGATGAAATTCAGGATAAAATGGTCAAATTCTCTCCTAGCCCTTCAAACAGTACAATGGACGCATTCCTGACTAACCAATTTGAATTTCTCACAAAGTACGCCACCTGTCTAGCATGATACAGGAGGGATTATCAAAGGAGAACTACAATTAAAAGTTACATGTATTAAAGGAACTGTCCGCCTTTTGCAAGCCAAATTTCAAAAGTTGCGAGGTTATTGTCTTATATGAAAGAAAATGTCATTTAACAGCATGCCTAAAAAAATTAGGGCTTGAAATCTCTTTTTCGTGGAGTTATAGACCTCAAAATAATAAAACGACACAGCGTGTTTAAATTGTACATTATAGTACGAGTATTCACCCAGTGCGAAATTTCGCTCACGGCGCATTCCACGGAGTACCACGTTGCTGTGCGTGACCACTACGTGACCCGTGCACAGATTGTGATCGAACAACGGCGTAAGTGAATACTAAACAAAATAACCAAAACTCGCTAAAACTTACTAAATACTACATGTAATTGTATATTCTTCATTTTTGAGACCTTTTCCGTGACATACCTTTACAAATTTCGGCTTCACAATACCTTTACAAGAATAAGTACAATATTGTTGTAATATTGTGCTCAATCAGTTAAACTCCTTTATTGACCGATATATAGTTTGGTGGGGGGGCGCATTCGTTTTTCATTCGTAGAATCCAAATTACAGGGCTGTTCAATCTGAATTTTTGTGTGTGTGTTACATTCATCCTCATCTGTCTACTGGAAACTGTTCAGACGATTTGTAAAAGGCGGACAATCCCTTTAAACTAGAGCTGAGTCAAATCGAATGGCTATTCGATATCCGACCGTGAAGGTCGGATACCGAATACAAATTTTCGGATACGAATATCCGAAAAAAAAAAAAAAAAAAAAAAAAAAAAAAAAAAAAAAAAAAAAAAAAAAAGAAATCGTTTTTTTTTTTTTTTTTTTTTTTTTTCCGTTTAATTTTGTAATCCCTATTCGATAGATTCGATCAAAAAATGGCACATTGAACCCTGCTTATCTATTGCTAAAGTTAAAAGTTAGGTATTTTACATAAATTCACAAATAAACAAAACAAATAATAAACCAAAGGTAAGACTAAGAGGATTAATATACAAGTGGTATAGTGAGTGCCAAATTTAGAAGAATCTATGATGAGATATCAAAGTATTTCATCTTGACAGCAGTTTGTACACTAACAGCACACTGTACTGCCGATTCTAATTGAAAAAACGGACAGAATATCTATTTTAAAAAATGATGAAAAAAAAAAAAAAATATATATATATCGATTTTTTTTTTTTTTTTTTTTTTTTTTTTTTTTTTTTGAATATTCGATATCCGACCGTTTTTACACGACTCATATTCGAAATGCAAAATATCCGGTTTGACTCAGCTCTACTTTAAACTCAACTTTAGTAACCAAAACCTGCACCATTGTGGTACAAAATAATAGTTATAACTTCACCATCCTCGAAAAATATACACAATTACAAACGACTAAGTAAAACCCCTGTTATCATTCAAAAAGAGCTGTTACAACTCAAGAGGGCGCTCTCTAAAAAAATAATTGGTTTTAGCCATTTTTCATACAAAATTGTGCATTTAATGTTTTGTTAAAATAATGATTCAATAGAGATATCATCAACAACTTTTTAAAAACCTATTCAGATTTTTTTCAAAGTAGTCTTTAAGCATTTTAAATTTTTTTTCTAAAAAGTCAAAATATCCCCTGGTGAAGAATTTTTGAATAAAAATATGTTTATGGATATTTCAGCCGTTTCTGAACTGATTTTGTTCAAATAAAGTTTATTCTGTCATTAAAATTGTATGTTCTTTGACAGTCAGTTTTTCATTATCTCACAAAAAAATATTTTGTGAAGTGCCAACACTCAACACTCAACTATCCCTTTAAAATCATGGATTATGAGATTAGGGGTGAAAAGGTCAACTTCTCTCCAAGCCCTTCAATGGACGCATTCCTGACCAACCAATTTGAGTTTTTCACAAAGTACACCCCCGTCTACTGTTATCATCATGGGTGCAAGCGAGAGTGAAGCAAAATTATCTAGCAAGTTTTTAAGTTTATTTAGTAACTTTTAAGTTCATGTAGTAAGTTTTAAGTTTATGTAGAAACTCAACTATCCCTTTAATATAAGTGCTGTATATCATTTGATGGTGAGATAAATGATAAATTAATCATTAAATCAATTAAGTACATATACAGACCAAATTATGAATCCATTAAAGAATACACCAACAAAATTCAAAACAGTAATCAATAAATTATTCAACCAAATCAAATAATTAAAAGTCAATCTACAAAGTTAGACCTTCCACTCACCACAAGAGGCATGTTCAAGATGGTGAAACTGTCCGACTCGGGTCCAACAGATCTCTCTTCATCAAAGAAGTACAAATATTGGGGATAAAATGACAGCGTTCCATTGTCATAGAACGTCAGATTCAATCGATCGAATGCTAACCTGCAGTCAGAGAGAGAAGACAAAGAATGACCATTATATATCATAGTTTAAAATTATGTGATGATCAGACTGTATAGTACTGAGTAAAATATTGGTGAAATGACACCATGACATTGTCGTAAACATCAGGTATAAGCTGTAAAATGCTAACCTGCAAGAGAGAGCAGTCAAAGAAAGTTCAATCAAAAACAAAATTAGTAGATAGATGATCATCCAATTGAGTTCTGTGTTAAGTATAAAATTACAATGCACTAAAAAGGTAAAAATATTGCTCAAATATACTGGCCAGTATCGATTCAATGTTCATGGGAATAGAATATTAATGAGACGCAAGTTCAATATATCTTTGTTTATACTCTGACCCATCATGACCTCACTTATACCACCCCACCCCCCTACTACCCACCCCTCATCTACATGTACGTATGGCCTTGCACAATTTACCTCATAAACAAATTAATATGATCTGATTATTATTTTCGGATTTTCGCCTATTTCACACATCACATATTATTACATTTGAACTGTTGCTAAAGAGAAGAGGCCAATTCAAATTTATTGTAATGATACCATGGAATACAATTTATGTAAGGCCTTGAAGGCTTTTAACATTTCAGTAATGAGATGAGGCTACATGAATTATTTTTTTGTTGAGGCCATTGAATAGTTGAATCACAAAATCAGTGAGGGGCATTAATATTAAAGGGATAGTACAGTTTTGGTTTAGAGGGCGCTTCAAGAACTAATTTTTTGTGAGGTTATGAAAAACCAAGAGTAAAATTTGATAAGGCGGACAATTTCTAAGACAGAATATTAAAAGTTTGTATGATTATTAAACAGCCGAAATATCCATAAATATATCCGTTTTAAATAATAGGGGCCCACATTTATCTAATTATTATTTTCATCTAATGAAAACAGCCCTGTAACTTTAATAGCCATTGATATGTTTTTCTACAAGTCAAGCATCATTGAATTATAACTCTTAAATTGTAATGATAATTACAAGTTTTTAGTTTATTAAGTTTGACCAGAACTGGTACCACACCTTTAAGAAAGAATCGGTACACAAAATATTTGCTATTTGCCATGTACACTTCTAACGATCTGTAGAGAGGCCATTGAAATTCCTTTATTAATAAGGGAGCAACATAAACAAGAGGCATGACTATCAATGAGGAATCAGTGAAATTCTTCTCGTTAAAAGGGATTAGTGGTTAATATTCAAAAAAATTATGTAGGCTATCAAAATGTTAATAAGTGATAGACCAGTTGTGATTTCCTTGCCAGATGAACTGGAGACAATGATAGCTTTTCAATTTTTATCAAACCTGTTCCCAATAAAATAATACAATTCAATATTTGAAATCCATCTTGCATACAATTTGTTGTTACTAATAAGTTTAAGCAAAGTATTCAGGTTGCCAACACAATCTTCGTTAAAAGAATACATTTAGCATATATAACTTGATCAAGGGGCTTGAATACTGGTGAGGAATCGGAACAATTATTCCAGCATTGGACCACATATATGATATAAACATTTATGGGAGGTCATGCAGTGAAATTATTTTATGAATGTTTGGTAGCATATATGAGACAAGAATATTTATGAGGATTGGGTGACCCCATGGCATCTGATAGATAAATATGCAGCAAGAAGAGCAGACAGAATTATTCATATTCCCTCTAGAAACAACCATGGACACTAATCCTTCCCTTGTGATGTTACCTTGCCAACTTGCCAACATACATGAAATCTCTTTATATTAATACAGTAGTACTGATAGATAAATTGATAGGCCTCCCAAGACCTTATTTCAGCAACACAATGATTGGGCCTAAGCATGGGGGTATAATGCACATGTGTGCAGTCCAAACAGTACTGTAGGGATACTAATATTTGCTTTCCAACTTACAAAGTTGAGCTAGTTTCTTTAGAAGCAAAAAGCGAGCCCATAAACATACATCACTTGCTTAAATTGGGCAGATTGGGCAACAAGATTTTTGAACAGAAAATGACATGATGGCAAAATTGACATAAAGCATCATCTATAAAGGGAATTAGATTTTGAGAGACAAAAGGAGCAGTTTACGATTTTGGGGCCAGTAAATTCTAGTTTCAGTCCATACAAAATTGAGAGAAAATAATTTTACTGGCCTGACTAGGCCACTTTTTAAAAAGTCGGTGTAATTTGACATTATGTTAAAAGGTTTTCCGAGTGTAAATTTGATGTAGGCAAGCTTGAAAAGTAGCCCCTTGAAGTAAATTTATATTATTTTCCCCTGCTGCCATTGCTATCACATATTACAGATAAATGTACTCTAGACAATGTGATTTTTTCAAACAACGAATGTTCTGCTGACTTCTTCAACAAATCATCAAAATCAATATTTTCAAGGTTTAGGTTGAAGATTTCAAAATTCAGACTAGACAAAAGAATAATGCATGACGCAAATGAACAGCATTTTCCTAGAAATGGTGGCATTGCTGTATAGAGCTCTGCTCATTGTTGACCAGTGGAGAATCATGAAACTCTTAAAGGGACCCTTTAACTTTGTAAAATTCAACCAGAGAACTTAGAGCTTAACATTTCTCTTGTACTGTATTATATTATGGTAACAGAAAAATTAAATGTTTTTTTTAAATATGGATTGAATTTGAAAGTGTCTATGGAGGCTTTCAACCATAGTCAAAAGTATCCGAATTTTGATACTCAATCGTCATACTTCACGCTACTGATCGGGATAAAATCAGACGTTGATTTTTGTATGTTTTTACTAGATGAACATTCTTTTTCAATGAAAATCTCATATCATTATAATGTTACAATGAAATTGGTATATGATTAAAGATTCAAATAATAATTTGGGGAAAAATATAAAGTTAATGGATCACTTTGAAGTTGGATTCAAGCATGCAAAGTCACTCTATACACCAACCGACATCGATATCATTCGGACTTGCATGGGTATATAAGACCCCAACACCAACTTAAAGGGTACCATCACCACAAAATAATATTCTTATGAATGAAAGGTAACATCTTTAGTAGTCCATTCCATCAACAAGTCCAGAAAATATGTTTCCAGAAAAAATATATAATTGGAAAACGCATCACCATTCTAAAGCATGCATTCATGGGTCTGCATGTACGAAGACTACCTTTGTCAAGAGCGATCGAATCGTCCGGGATTCTATTGTCTCCAAACGTACGCGTGAATAGAATTGGCGCACTCGCAAATGTTTAGCGCGTACGGAACCATGAAGTAATAATGGCTCCGTAAGTGGTGGTAATTAATTGCATTGTTTATGAATTACACAACCCTTTGCAAAATGTTGGGAATCTATTTGATAACACAAAACGGTACCAAAACATATAATTATGTGTTCTTCTTTGCCTGGTGGTCCCCTTTAACATGCCATTGTCTACACATCTGTTGGGTGCTACCCCCACCTTACACAGGCTGGAATTGGTTAAAAGTGCATTTAACCCGACATACAAAATACATTGGATTGCATATATATATAAAAAGGTTCTTTTATGTTCTCTACTTCACTTCTTCCAAAAATAATTCAAATCAATATTTGCACAGTTTGAGAGAGTTAATCTTCCAGTTCAGACAATGTAACCTGGCCAGGGAGAATTTAACACCACTTGTTCATTGTCAATACACTATCATGCACATCATCCTGTTAGCATTCTTCAACAATCATTGAAATCAATATTTCCAAGGTTTAGCTAAATGCATGTATCGTACATTCAAATAATGCAAACCTCCAAACTCACTCTTATCATATCATGGACCTAGTAGGGTCCATGCTCTTATCTTAACTCGCCCGTTTGAGCAAGTGCAATCATTCATTTTCAAATTTGACTTGCCCTGAACAGAGAATTTACTTGCCTGCTTAATGCTTCTTGATGAGATATCATTTCATGTAAGGAATTACATTTTCCCTCGTAGTTTACCAATAATTTAGTTGCTCAAATGAGCAACCAAACTAGACTATCAAATGATAATATACTTCCACAGCATTTGTTTTTATTTTCCCAGGTAAATAGGGCAAGTGCTAATAATGCCACTGGTTCAATGACCCCGTACTAAAGAACACCACTTACATGTAGTCCTAGTGATAATGCACGTTTATTATGTAAACACAGATTTTAGAATGATTCATTGCAAAATATAAAACAAACTTGGACGCATTGGATCTACATTGGCCCCTCAATCATGCCTTATCTTATGACCTTTGGTCAGATGGGGAAAAAATGGAAGCTAAACCACTTGATTTCATGACACTTTGCTGAGTTTGCTCATTATTATTATTATAAAGTAGACAATGATGAACTTATGATATTTACTCAATTGATAACAGTAATAAATACATTCACAAAAAAAAAAAAAAACCTTTGTGTACAAACAGGCTTCAAACAGGCTTCAAACAGCAATCAGGGCATTATTTATGAAATACATGCATCACTATGGAAAAAATCTGTCCTTTCTCTAGGAGATTTTCAATTAACCCCTTGACTACAGGAACCGGGTGGATATTGTGTACAAAGTCTATGGGAATTTCAGAAACTCAAAGGGAACAGGTTAAAGGTCTGTACATTTTCAGGGAGCCTCCTGCAGAATCCGGGAGACTTGGTAACTTTACATACTGGTATGTTATATAACAAAGTTCAAAGGAGTGTGATGTCATCACTTGGGAACGGGTATTCTGTGGGTCAACATGAAAAGAGTTCTCACCTATACACATAGGGTCCTCGCTCTACGACTTCTGGCTTTGCGCCAGCCTTGAACTCCTCCGGGTTCTGAATGTCGAAGAAGTAGTAGGATTGGTACATGGGAATATCTGGTGTCATCCACTCCGCAAACAACGGCGATTTAGGGTCCAATTGCATCAGCTGTGAGTAAACAAGTTTGATAATGAATAAGTAGCGTTAACATTACTGATACACTTGAAAGATAAATTCAATTACATTGTGCAAGGTTATTAAGGTACATGTATGTAGGTCATTCCACGGTAGTAGGTTGCGTAAAATGGTAAAATGACGTAAGCTGCTTACCTAAGGTTAAAGTGATCCATTAACTTCATGCAATTTTCCAAAAGTAATATTACAGACTTCAATCCTATACCAATATCCTTGGAAGATTCTGCTTAATGTTGTGTGATAGTTCCATAAGAAAGGAACACTGTTTACCTAGTGGGGAAAAAAAGTGAAATTGATGTAAATTTTATCAACTACTTTTACAATCAAAACACATTCCAGGTCCAAGTCTTGCATGTGACTACCAGAATCCAGACCAAACAGTGCAGCATGTGGTAGCTACAATGTTTCCCCGATGGTTTTAAGAGCAGAGATGCTGCTCTGACCTGGCTAACTAACTTAGACTTGCATGTGCATTTATGTCATATATGAAACAAACAAACAGAAACTGATATAAAACTAGTCTATTTATAATTGTAATTTATATTAGCAAATTTATCTAACGGGGGAAAAAAGTGATGAAAGGTTCAATCTTTAAAGAATAAAATAACAAAGCTCACCGTGTCGATGACCCAATGGTAGATAGCAGACATTGCGTAGGGCAGTCCCAACAAGGCTCCCAGCACAAGGACCAGGGCCAAGACTATTAGAACCCCGTAGCACACACCACGCTTCCTCGTCATCCTGCCACAGCATGCGGTTTCCTTCGAGAGCGACTTCTTTCCGTCTGACGGAGAGATGAGAGGCTGATTCTCTTCGGCAGCTGACTGGTGGCAGAAGCGAGTCATGATTCAAGGCTTATCTATTCAAGTACTGCAAAGTAGTGCAAATGCCTCTCCTATCTAAAATCAACAATAAAACAAACAAAGTAAACAAACAGAGACTTAACTGTAAGATTGCGCTTTATAAGAAAGGATTATTATTATTATCAAACAAAGGCTAGTATTGATAGTCCACTGCAAAGTTGTTTATATATGATACTGTAATTGCTAACAAAATGCAGAGTGCCAAATGCTTCACAGTATCCAACAAAGCCGCAAAGGTATCATAGATAAGGCTATGGGACGTGCCATTACCTCTCAATTACTAACAATAACGATTTTTTAAAAATGTATGCATGTCCGCTGTTTTATATTGTTCAATGTTGTTCATATTAGGTCATTAAAAATGTAATTCAAATCTCCCGAATATAAGTTGTACATGTACAGTACACCCACAGAGAATCACACTTGTAAGTGTGCCAGCTAGCATTCATCGTCACACTTCAGCATACAGTGGAGTGGGGTGGGCAATTGCACTTCAATAATTTGACTAAAACAATAAGAAAAAAAGGGGGAATTATTTTCAAAAAAAGGGATATACATAGTGTGCCCCTTCTGTCTGACCAAGCTATGCCATTGCATGCATGCATACAATATACGAGAGAGTACAGAAGCGATGACGTCATACAAATCTTTTTTTAGAATTTCTCAATTTGAACTTCATTTTCCGAAAGAGCATCAAAAATAAAGTCCAAATGTCGAAAATCAATTGAATATGTAAAGTATTGGCTGAGATATGCCCATCTGAATGATTTTTTTCTCCTATCTATAGGCAATCAGTGTTATAGTGCTCTGGTTCATAACTTTACATATACTTTACATATATTTAATTGATTTTCAACATTTGGACATTATTTTTGATGCTCGTTCGGAAAATGAAGTTTTGAAAATTCCAAAAATAGATTTTTGAGTCATGATTCAAGGTTTATCTAAGTACTGCAAAGTAGTGCAAATGCCTCTCCTATCTAAAATCAACAATAAAACAAACAAAGTAAACAAACAGAGACTTAACTGTAAGATTGCGCTTTATAAGAAAGGATTATTATTATTATCAAACAAAGGCTAGTATTGATAGTCCACTGCAAAGTTGTTTATATATGATACTGTAATTGCTAACAAAACGCAGAGTGCCAAATGCTTCACAGTACATCCAACAAAGCCGCAAAGGTATCATAGATAAGGCTATGGGACGTGCCATTACATCTCAATTACTAACAATAACGATTTTAAAAAAAATCATGCATGTCCGCTGTTTTATATTGTTCAATGTTGTTCATATTAGGTCATTAAAATGTAATTCAAATCCACCGAATATAAGTTGTACATGTACAGTACACCCACAGAGGATCACACTTGTAAGTGTGCCAGCTAGCATTCATCGTCACACTTCAGCATACAGTGGGGTGGGCAATTGCACTTCGATAATTTGACTAAAACAAAATTTTTAAAAGGGGGGAATTATTTTCAAAAAAAGGGATACATACATAGTGTGCACCTAATCATTTGCTAGCCCCCTTCCCTTCTGTCTGACCAAGCTATGCCATTGCATGCATGCATATTGTAGAGAACAGAAGCGATGACGTCATACAAATCTTTTTTTATAATTTCTCAAGTTGAACTTCATTTTCCGAAAGAGCATCAAAAACAAAGTCCAAATGTCGAAAATCAATTGAATATGTAAAGTATTGGCTGAGATATGCCCATCAGAATGATTTTTTCCCCCTATCTATATAGGCAATCAGTGTTATAGTGCTCTGGTTCATAACTTTATGAACCAGAGCACTATAACACTGATTGCCAATTGAAGTAAAATTCATTCAGATGGGCATATCTCAGCCAATACTTTACATATTTAATTGATTTTGAACATTTGGACATTATTTTTGATGCTCTTTTGGAAAATGAAGTTCTGAAAATTCCAAAAATAGATTTTTGATGACGTCACACTTCACCACTCTATATCAGCAGTTGTGGGCTACAAAATCTTTTGGACATGTATATGTTGCTAAAAAGTTATTATTCTGACCTTTTCTCCTGTACCAGAACCCAATTGATTATGAATTAGGAAGATTTAAATTAGGGCCGAGTCCAAACGAATAGATATCCGACCGTGAAGGTTGGATACCGGATACAAATTTTCTGATACGGGTATCCGAAAAAAAAAGAAAAAAAAGAAGAAAAAAAACAATCAATTTATTTATTTTAAAATTTTTTTTTAATGTATTTATTTATTTTTTTTTAAAATTTTGTATTAGTTAAATGTTGTAATCCCCATTATATAGATTAGATCAGAAAATGGCACATTGAACCCTGCTTATCTATTGCTAAAGTTAAAAGTTAAGGTATTTTACATAAATTACAAATAAACAAAACTAATAATAAACCAATGGTAAGAGGATTAATATACAAGTGGTATAGTGAGAGCCAAATTTAGAAGAATCTATGATGAGATATCGAAGTCTTTCATCTTGACAGCAGTTTGTACACTAACATCGCACTGTCCTGCCGATTCTAATTGAAAAAAACGGACGGATATCGGATTTAAAAACAATTAAAAATATTAAAAAACAGATTTTTAAAAAATTATTTTTTATTATTTTTATTTTTTTATTTCGGATATATTCGATATCCGACCGTTTTTACAAGACTCATATCCGTTTTTCAAAATATTCAATTTGACTCAACACTAATTTAAATACAATGCACCATATCACAAAAAAATAAATTTTGCTATTTTGCCATTTGTTATGTTCTCCGTGGGCACAGAATAGTCCTTATGAAGCCTGAAGGGCATCTGTTTGGCTCTAA
Organism: Echinarachnius parma; assembly: GCA_037951105.1. Lineage (NCBI taxonomy): Eukaryota > Metazoa > Echinodermata > Echinoidea > Clypeasteroida > Echinarachniidae > Echinarachnius > Echinarachnius parma. The sequence continues at coordinate 8,843 of JBAMJV010005666.1, read as the reverse complement.
CATTTGTATTGCATACCAAAGATAACTGAATGCCATTATAAATGACAAATGCTTCATGAAAAGGTACTCGGCAAACATCCCTCACTATTAAAAGAGACATTCTTGTTAAAGTAGCTGAGCGAAGAAATGTCACAAAATATCACAAAATAGACAAATTATACATGTACGGGAAGCTTATACCAACCAGAACACAACTCATCTGCTCTTAAGTCTTGAAATATCAATGAAACGCGATAAGAAGCGTGTTTCCAAGACCCTTCTCAGAATTTCGATATGGCTTGAAATGGGAATTACCGAGTACGGATTAATGACGTCACACGTGCGAGGCCCCCGCCTAGAGCGTAGAGCGAGACGTATACAACTGTGTATTAAAACCCTCACAAGAAGTTCCGCAATTCAAGTTTGAGCGTTTATATCTCTTATGTTACTTTATTACCGTTCATGAGTTTGGTATGATTGGAAGGCTTGTATTCCCCACTTTAAACTGATATTTTGCCATGAATATGTTATCATGGAATGCGCATGACACCCGAATATGGGGCAAAGTCAGAAGTAAAATGTTGCAAAATGCATTGATAAAACAACAGTGTACCCTCCTTTTGTTGTGAGAACGGTGTTATGAATAATGTTCAGTCGGTCATGCGTGAATGTCAATGGCGTTTTATCATTTTGTTTAAGGATGAAATATACCTTTATTATTTTGAGGTGGTGCAATAACGATTATGTATGTTGCTAGGAAGATGTAGTGTGTTTTATTGACTGATTGAGAAATAATCATTATGTTTGACCATATTAATGCTTTTTGCAAGATTTCACTTTTGACTTTGTAATGCACATTCCATGATAACAAATGTCATATTATTGTGAAGGGGAGAATACAAGCTTTCCAACGGTAACACATTTATGAACGGTAATACAGTAATAAGGGAGATATGAACGCTCAAACTTGAATTGCGGAACTTTTTGTGAGGGTTTATAACACATGACACGAACTTACGCCAGCTGATGATGGAAGTGGAATACAAATCTCTCGAAAACAGCTAATTACATTTTATTATTGCGTATAAAGAATATTCCATTATACTTGAATCATGCAAATAGATGTGCCTACCCTTCTATGTCGTGTAATTTCCCGAGATGTTTTCGTAAACATGTTAGCCTGGCAGCTAGCACAGAGTGAATATTGTTGGTGACTATTGTTCAGGTTATGTATATAGACATGACAGTGAATCTTGAGCACACCTTTGCATTTTATGATGTCATGCAGTTCAAATAACGGTGCATATGTAATTAATATTCGTAATTAAATAGTACTAGTAGTAGCAGTGTTTTTAGTTACTTTACTGAAGAATGAATTCATGGTATTTTCCGTCTCGTCCTCTTCATTCTATCCCTCCTACATCCCCATCATCATCATCATAATCAAAATCATCATCATCATCATCATCATCACTATCACTATACCAATGACTTTATATTTTGTGGAGCTGTTTACATCAACTTTGATGTCTACATTTAGTAGCAGTTCCTCATGATAATCAGGCAATGTGATGAGAATACTTAGCGTTCGGGTGGTATACACATACACCTACAGTACACAAAGCCTACGGGCTTGGGAGCACACCTACAGTACACAAAGCCCACGGGCTTGGGAGCGCTCTCATGCACTCTTCACACATGTGACGTCATTAATCGTACCCCCACACAGCGGGCTGACCAAGGGCGAATAACGGGTCGAAATTTCATCACTTTAGATTGCAGATTAATCAATTCTGTGATCATTTTTGACAAAATATATATGAATTATTAGGAAGAATGTAACATTTCCTTTGCGATGATGCCAAAATTATTTAGGTTACAAGCATTTTTAAACCTTCGCTCAGGTACTTTAAGAATAGGCGAGTGAAAAAATATATCTAGATTCTATTGCATGCTTGGTGATATTCCATATAATCCTCTTCAGGCATCATTCTCAATCTATAGTAACATGTCTTTATAAGTGATCTCATTCATGTCAACTGTCATTAAATGCATGCTCTGGGTTTACAAATAGATCGTAATACCTATTCTTCAGGGGGTATGAATGAAAAGATCATCCCCCCTGAACAAATATGTAGGTATCATTTACAGATCTCCGCCGGTGAATGCATTGTGATGAGTATATTGTGAAGTCTAGCAGTAGCAAGCTAAACAATAACAGCATTTACAAAAGCAGTCAGTTGGATCATGGATTTTATTAGGAGAGGCTATGAAAATCCTAGACCTAGGTCTGATCTGGACATGTTCTCATACAATGGACACCTACCAGTATGCACAGATCTGTTTTCAGTCCAAATTCATCAATTACTAGACAGTACTATCACTATAAAAGGGAATGACAAGTTTTTGACAAGCTTTAATAAAAGGATAGAGTTTTGGTAAAAGAGAGAACAGTTTTGGTCTTAAAGCTGAATTTTAGTAACCAAAACCTGCACCATTACGTTATAATTCCACAATGCTCAAAAGAAATACAAAATTACATACGACTAAGTAAAAAGCCGGTTTTCATTTTTTTAAAAGCCGTTAAAAACTAAAGAAGGCGCTTTCTAAAAAATCATTGGTTTCAACCATTTTAAATAAAATATGTTTTGTTGAAATAGTGATTACCGTAGATACACCTCCAGTTAAAACTCATGGAGTATTTTGGAGGATTAAACTACCAAGTACCAAGATAGAGAGATAATCAACAACTCTTTAAAAACCTCTTTTGTAAATTTTTGAAAAGAGGAAGCTGTACATTTAAAATATATTTGTAATGGCTGGTTCAAAATTATTGAATAATTGTGGGGCCCCACAATTATTACAAATGGTTATGTTTAAATGGATATTTCAGCCGTTTCTGAACTGATTTTGATCAAATAAAGTTTATTCTGTCATTAAAATTGTTTGCTCTTTCAAATATGACAGTCAGTTTTTCATTCTTACAAAAAAATGTTTTGTGTAGCGCCCTCTACCAAAACTCAACCATCCCTTTAATTTTAATGACTAAAAAGTGTGCATCATCATTGAAAACTAATAGTGTTCCACATTAACCTTTATTTCTAGTGGCCCTTTCCACCCTTTTGGCCACCTAATTATTGTGCTCTACATTTCTATTGACCCTTCAGCCAGGGTACTTGAGTTGAGAAACCAACCAAAGCAGTCAGTTGGATCATGGATTTCATTATAAGAGGCTAAGAAAATCCAAGGTCTGTCCTGGATATCTCAATTGGACCACCTAACTCTTGGATTTTCTAATTTGTTGTAGCCTGATCAAATGGAATTTGCATTCAAGTCATAACTCCTTGTAGTACTGTATAACCAGTCACTAGTAATATTGCATCCTTGATCATAAATGACAATTTTATTTCTGGTGACTTGTTAAACTATTGACTGGAATGTTAACTAGTGCTGTAACCGATCATCGGATCGGCATGCCGATCACGATCCGATCATACATGATCGGACCGTTTTTGCCGATTTCCGATCATGCAGAAAAAATCGGAAGATCGGATCGGCAAAAAAAAAAAAAAAAAAAAAAAAATCCGTTTTTTTTTCTTTGGAAAATGATCCCAAAAAACATATTTTGGGAATATAAATGAATACCAAAGCAACATATATCCATATTAATAAGCCCAAGGTAATCTTGTATGGGTATGCTTTCATTTAAAACTGATTACCTCGCCTTTTACAAAATTATTCGCGCCGATTTTGAGCGTAGTCCCATGTGTTTCTGAAAGGTTACGCCAAATTAATCACATGGGACTAAGCTCAAAATCGGCGTGAGTAATTTTGTAAAAGAAGAGGTAATCAGTTTGAAATGAAAGCATACCCGTACAAGATTACCTTGGGCTTATTAATATGGATATATGTTGCTTTGGTATTCATTTATATTCCCAAATTGTGTTTTTTGGGGATCATTTTCCAAAGAAAAAAAAACCGATTTATTTATTTATTTATTTATTTATTTATTTATTTATTTATTTATTTATTTATTTATTTTTTTTTTTATAGCCTATCATCCGATCCCGATCATCGATCCGATTTCGAAGATCGATAAAATTTTGCCGATCCGATCAAACGATCCGATCATCAAGGTCAGTTACAGCACTAATGTTAACCCAACCCTTTGTCCTCATGGCATGCATAGAAGCAGAAATAGAGGAATCTATTGAATAATGAAAAGAAACAATTACAATATCTCCAGCTAAGCATTTATAAAAAACCATCAATGTGTTAGTGAAATTCATCCGGTGTGAAGCAAATTTACCAGCTACTTGTAATTTTGTCTTAATATCCTTTACGAAAGACCACTTGCGGGTAATTAACATGATTCAAGTTGCCCCATGTGAAAGGGCATTTAGGTTAACATTGCATTGATTTTTGTACTAAGTATTCTGATCTCTGTACTACTCTATACTACCATACGGTATGATAGGGTAGTAGTACAGTAGTAGTAACTAGAGAAGGAATAACTGATCAGATCGGCCTGCCATGAATCCAGCAGTCTGAACGATGGTTGGGAAAATGCCGCACCTGATCACGAAGAAGGTAAAAAAGCAGAAACAAGACCATTAAATAAAGCAGCCATGTAATATAGCCCATGAAATTGGTTAGCTACAATTATTGTTTTTTCTTCATGTATATGTTTTATCAGTTATCACGCGGTCATGCTGCCCGTCCGTATGTCACAAACTATTGTGAATATGAAATGGAACTTGGATGACTCTTTTTTTACCGATTAAAATGAAAGGGTTTCGAAAGCCGGACCAAATGGATCAAATACAATTGAGCAATTTAAAAACGAAAACATGTTCATTATTAATATTATGCAATGCTCGAAATTAGCATAGGCCCGATGGCCCGGGGCCACTAAAAATTGACGTCGGGTCAGTAAAAAAAAATATCTGGTGGCCCGACTGGGCCAGCAAATTTTTTTTTTTTTTTTGCAGATACCCAGACAGTAGTCATGTTTAGTCCTGTCTAGGGCATGACCAGAGCTTGCTTTTAAATGTAGCATTCAGCAAGTTATACCCTTTTCTCACATACAAAATATTGGTTAGTTAAAAAGTTGCAAGTTAATTGAGCAAGTAATACTTTTGCTAATGAATATATATTCATACATTCTTGAGCAGCCGTACTCATTTTCTAACCAGTTGTTGTAAACAAAAATTTCATATTAAAAATGGTTATTAGTAATTTCAGTTATTTGCGTATTTTGCATATCTAATGAGCATCATAAATATTCATATATGCTGCTCATGAATATTCATATATTACTACTCAATGTACAAATACCCAATAAATGTGCAATTTTTGTACTAACCAATATTTGTTTACGTGAGAAAATGTATATATGTTGATGAATGCTAGACCAGTGGTATAAGCATTCCAGCAGCACTACACGGTGTCTAAAACAAAATACAGGCCTACAGGGTGTCTAAAAAAAAATTTTTATTTTTATGAATCCCGTAAATTCAACATCATGTTTGAACAGTGTGTTGTTAGTTGTCTCACTTGTCTGCAATACTGTTTACGAAGAATCCAAATATGTCATTTGTCTAAGGTGTTCAGACAACACTGCACAGAATTTTGAGGTCGAATTGAATTTTCTCCTTTTCTACCATTTTTGTTTTGTCACCTAGACCCTGGCTATGTATGACTGGAAGTGTAATTGTCACTCGTGTGTATTCAATCGCTGTGATTTTTTGATGAAGACAATGAATAAAAAGACACGACACACACACATTCATCCTAATTCATGCTTATTTAATGATCTTACAATGAAACAAAGGGGAATGAAAAATCAAAAGAATTGCGTAGTACCCTGAAACTATCAATATGGTTATTATATTAATTTTACTTTTGTTTTTCCTTATTTTTTTCGGGCCAGTAGATTTTGGTTTTGGGCCACCAAATTTGGAAAAATACTAAATTTACTGGCCCGACTGGGCCACCAGCAAAAAACGTTAATTTCGAGCATTGTAATTTGTATTATGCTACAGAATATTCTGAATAAACTGGTACGACTATGAGAATCATGATAAACATCAGTGTATTTCTTCCCAAAATGTTGCATTAAGTTATCTGCTCGAACTTCGATGCTCCCATCATATATTTATTCTTCAATTCAAGCATAATTAAATTTCAACTAGTCTAATTTCTAAAAATTAATAAAAATTAATCATGTAATTTTGTAAATTGATTCAGTTTGACCAATTATAGTACAATACTACATACTGTATAATGCAAAGACTTACACATCAATATCAGGTCCTTATTAGCTTATTAGTCCTTAGGAGCTTATTCATTATATTAAAAACATGTTCTTGATCCTTGATTAAAAAAGAAAAAGGGCCTTTCCCTGCTAGAAAAAAGTATACTATATGTGGTCAGTGGCTAGCCTAGTCATAGTGCTCACGTAAGCTCGGCCGAGGCGCGCCGCGTCGTCCGCCGGGGATGAGCTGGTTCGATGGCTAGCTGCGATTTCACTTTCTCTTGGTTCTCTGTCTCTCTCTGCCTGGGATTACCGGGTATTTGTGGAGCAAAATACCAGATAATTCGCTGTCTTTATTATGCGTCCGATCGTGGGGTTCCAATGATAATGACAATAAAATAATACAGAACAAAACATCTATCTTCAGACAATGTCCTGTTGACCGGTCCTACCAATCACCGCGGACACCGCGAAGCACTACGAAGCACTACGAATTCACTACTAAGCACTACTAAGCACTACGAAGAGCAAAAAAAATTGCTAAAGGAGCTCATGTAGAGGTAGATGAGGTACGGTAGCTGCAAGACAACACAATTCGCAATTCATGATCGATCAGACGAGGATCGATAACCGCGCTAGAATTTAGGATTTTTACAACTTTGTTAAATCATTGTAATCAGGAGACGTCGACAGTGGCGTAGTTAAAAAAAAAAAAAACAATAGAAAACATAAGGGGCCATTTTTGGCAAAAACAAAGAAATACATAAAGTGTGCCCTCCAACAATTAAAATTAAAATTAAAGTGATCCAGGCAAAGTGTCTAACTCCACGAACCATACTAGGAGCTTCCTCGTTTCTCTTCTGCCGTCCCTTTAGTATGAAGATAATTATCATTGAAAAATCATTATTTCAAAAACGTTAACTAACGGTTTTGATAAAAAAGTACACTATAGAGTGGTGAAGTGTGATGTCATAAATGATGTCATAAACATTTTTTTTTTAATTTTCAAATTTGGACTTCATATTCAGAAAGAGCATAACAAATAATGTCCAAATACCGAAAATCAAAGGAATAGGTTACGTATTGGCTGAGATATGCCCATCCGAATGATTTTTTTGGTCAATGGGCAATCAGTGTAATAGTGCACTGGTTCCTAAATTTAGGAACCAGTGCATTATAACACTGATTGCCCATTGAAGTAAAATTCATTCGGATGGGCATATTTCAGCCAATACGTAACCTATTCCTTTGATTTTCGGTATTTTGACATTATTTGTTATGCTCTTTCTGAATATGATTATTATAATCGATCATTACATCCATGGCATCCATGGCATAAAAATATATATTCTCAGAATCTCAAACGAGAAATGCTCTGACATCGATCATGATCGAATTGGATGGATGTTTGGCAGCTACCATAGTCTACCTCTACGTGTGCGCATTAAGGCGATTTTTTAGTACAGGGCGCTCTTCGCAGTGCACTCTTCGTCTTCGTAGTGCTTCGTAGTACTACGAAGACGTGCTCTTCGCAGTGCTTCGTAGGGGTTTCGTAGTGCTTCGTAGTGTGCTTCGCAGTGCTTCGCAGTGCTTAGTAGTGATCCTTGGGGATTGGTAGGACCCCTGTTGACCGCTGGTTTCCAGTATACTACGGGCTGTACGTATACGGCGTGCGACGCGTGTTTTGTGCGGATCGACGGCCGGATCCCCCGGAAAATGCGCCGCTGGATCGTGATCGATGGGGCTGCGGTTACGCAATCGAAGTAAATATGGGATATGATTGAGGAGGGGGGGGGGGGGGGGGGGGGGGGGATTATCACTGGCATAGCAAGGGGAGCAAGGGGGCTCATAGGCTCGAGCTTTTTGCTTGTTAGTCGGTAGTTTTGATTTAGGAGCTTTGAATCGCTAAATTCCAAAAGCTTCAAAGACCTCCTCAGTCCTCACCCCCCCTGCATGGAACCCCGCGAGAGGCCAGGCAGACACAAAATGGCACAGTATGGACTTGGACCCCCCTCCCCCCCCCCCCCCCCCCCATTAGGGGCCGGTATAGTCATGGGCGTAGGTGGACGTTCTTCTCAGGGGGGATACATGCGGTCTTCAAAACTCCAGCCTCGGGGGGGGGGGGGGGGTTAGGGGGGGGGGGGGCTGCAGCCCTCATCCACCCCCCCCCCCGCCCTCCCCCCCCACCCCCCCCCTCCTATATAGTTGCTCATAAAGTTGCACCACTCCTTATAATTTGTATTATCCATATGCTCTCGGGGCATTACTTTTTGTCCCATCCCATAACAAAAGTGAGTGTATTGTCCGATTATCTCGAGTAGAGCTATATCGAAATGATCTATACAGGGTGGCCCAGAAATAACGGAACGGGGTACTTGCCATACTAAAGACTCATGATGCCCGCCATACTGCATCGAGTAACGATCAACCGTGTGCCATTGTTAGTGTGCATTCAGCTGTGTAGAGAGAGAAGGGGTACTAACAATGGCGCACGCATTGAACGTTACTAGTTGCTATGACGGGCATCATGTGTCTTCATTATAGCAAGCACCCCGTTCCGTTATTTCTGGGCCACCCTGTATAGGCTAACACGAGACGACCCTGGATA